>JARHVA010010793.1:0-2500 GCA_037957365.1 Torreya grandis
TACATACATGTTTACACTTATTTATTTTCATAGTGTGAATAAATAATCATTGATTTAAATACAAATAAAAAATAAAAAAAATTAGTATTGAGTCCTCACCTTTTAATTTTTAGTGACCATTCATAATTACCACCACCTAATCATGAATAGTATAAGATAGTCATAACTTCCACTTGGAAACTGCTCTCATTTTTAGTCAACTTTGTGTAGTTTTTTTAATTCATTACTAAAATTATTAGAAATATGGGGCTTTTAACTAGAATACATACCATTTTTATGATCAAATATCCCCTTATAGGACAAACACATTGATTCTAAATGGATGTCGTGATCGACTAATATTTTATCCTTACATGAAAATTTTATGATGTTCAAATTTTTTTATTTTCTTACACCAACATGCTTTGTTAAGACTGGTATGTTTATCAATGAATCTAAATATATTATAATGTTATTGACACAAAAATAATTACTACCATATATACCTAAATAAATTAACACTTAACATAAATATTATTTATTTATATCTTAAAAAGACTTTTTTATTTGATAACATAAATAAATGAGTTTTGATGAATCTATAAACAATATGAAAAATGAAAGATATACAATAAATACTATATAGAATATGAAAAAGAAACTATATCCCTTTGGGATCCACAAAAATTCTAATAAACTTCATAAAAAACAATGTAGGCCACACTAATAATATGCTTAAATTCAAAACAAAACCCAAAACCAAAACATAGATAAAATAGAGAAAAAATAAAAGTAAGGGACTAAGAAAAAGATTCCTCAGGGGATAAGAGTTATAAAATCTTAGTTATATTATGGACCTCATTAGTATCTTTATTTTTAACTTTTTTTAGGCTCATCGAGTCTAATTTCTTAGTCCTTCTATGATATTTTCCATCTCTGTCTTCTTAACAAGGTATTATTATCATTTCTTTCCATTGATTTCATCCTTGGGTTTACCTTCGGCCTTCTTTTTCTTGTCTTCCTTAATGATATTTTTTATGCATAAAATGTTCACCCTTTGGAAGGTAGTTCGAGCCTTCCAAATTTGAGGTAACATGGAAACATCTCAAGGTTTTGGGTACCCTATTAGAGAGGTGAATCTATAGGTTAAAGGGATAAATCCCCTTGATGAATCACTTAGGCTCAAACACTACTATAACACTTGATAAGACAAGGGAGAGAAAAATAATCTAATGGAGGTAGTGAACCAAATATGAACTAGTCACTACCAACCAACTTAAATTAAACTTTAAAAAATAGACTAACCTACACATGACACTAATCAAAATATTTCTCTCTACATCAATACTACACATGGAGATTTGTAAAGCAAGCTTGAGCTAGGAGGACTAGTCAAGAGGTCATGACATGGAACTAGTGAAGATAAAACTCTATAAACCAATACACACTTCATTTGAATACTCCAAGAGACCTAAATAAATACATTTAAACTAGATATGAGTGCTAAATAAGGACACCACGCAAAGGAAGTAAATATATCAATTAACAAGATCAAATAGTCAAATATGCACATTAAAACTAGTCCATGGAAAAGGTAAAAATAAGTTGTTATATATTGATAAAAGGATAAAAATTGGTAGGGATTCATCATACCCAAGTGGAGGATATAAACTTCTCCAATTAAGGCTCAATATCTATCAAAATTGAGAGAGAGAGAGAGAGAGAGAGAGAGAGAGAGAGAGAGAGGAGTTATTAAGTTTTCTCAATAGGTCCTAAATTCCATGTGTATATATTTAGAATATGCTACCTTAATCCAAGTGATGTAGGAGTTAGAATGCTTGCTTCACACCTTCACTAGCTCTCCAAAACTACCCTTTCATTTGGCTTGTTAAATGACAACTAGCATTATTAATGGTCAAATCATGTTGATTTACACATTTGATCTACACTTGGAACCTCTCAACTGATATCTCCATGTTCTCTTTGACACATCACTTCTTTCTCTCATTAAGTGTCTAGAAGACTATTTATCTCCTTGGGCCAATATTTCATACAAGTGTGAAAATTTTAATTCCTCTTATTCAAATCATCCACTAATAATGGATGTTATATTTAAATTATAAAAGACCTAAAAAATCCATTTTTAAATCTCAAACTATACCAAAGAACTCATTCTCTTATTCAAATCATCCTCTAATCATGGATGTTATATTTAACTCATACAAGATCTAAAAAAATCCATTTTTAAATCTCAAACTAGACCAAAGAACTCATTCTACACCAAAAGCTCCAAATTGGCTTCATTCCTTGTAGCCCTAAAATCATGAAAACCTCCTTTCATAGAGAAAATTACATATGGTACTAATAATATAAAGGAATATTATAGGACATAGTATGGAATTACAACTACATGTAAACCTTTAGGATCAGAGAGTGATGGAAGGTATTCTATTCTATTGTTTCTCTCTCCTTACTAGGTCTCAATTAGGCCTCCCTACCTAGAGACTAAAATTTGAATTTA
>JARHVA010010793.1:5000-40000 GCA_037957365.1 Torreya grandis
ACATTGGACCAATTTAAGAAATGACTAATGTGACCATATGATGACCATATACGACCATTTACGACCATGAAAAGACAACAAAAAGGTTTTTATAGTCCCATGAAAAGTTTCAATTTAGAGGGTTTGAACCATTTTAACTTGAGGTCAAAATTTGGTTAACAATTTAGTGATTTATAGGGGGTGGCATGTCTGTAATGCTAAATGAACCAGTAGTTTATCCTTCCATTAGGTAATGGAATCATTTTTACTGAATTTAAGACTTGAACATACCTTGAACATGACAAGATAATCTGATTTGACCTTCAAAAACACAAAAAACAAGGACAACAAGACACAAATCAAATAACAAGACACACACATGTGCTTGTTGGAACACAACTATCTACTGAGAGGGGGGTGAATCAGTAGATTGATTAAAATTAGTCTTTTATACTTTTAATGAAAACTAAGAATATATATGTAGAGATCACAAACACACACATAGATATAACACCATATGTACATATAAAATCCAATATGGGAAAAACCATGGTGAGAATAACTACTAGAATCTACTATTCTAATCCAGCCTCATAATAAAAACCTCATTGGTGATAATGTTTAAGGGCACCAATGTTAAGGAGATACCAATCCCCTCATTTAAGATCACCTACTCTAAAGAAGCACGTACTCCATAATTAATTACCAACATAGCTCTTCTAATGGCACCTACCTATCAAATCCATTATGGAGCTACAACTCTAGATTACAAAACTAATTTTGAATGAATCCAGTTCTCTCTTACAAACCTATTATATAACTATTCATACTATGCTCTACATCTCTCTTCCTCACTATCTCTCTCCCACTCTATTCAACTCTATTTCAACTTCCCACTTAGTGTATTTCCTAGATTATGTATATGTATAAATTGATATAGGTCTCACATATTTTCTATATTTTCTCTTGGTTGTTAACACATCATGCTCCTACAAGTTTCCCAATTCTTGAACTCATGAACCACTACCATAATTCTCTATCTTTTACTATATTTATCATATATCAGGCTCTAGTTTTGATGTGCATACCATATTAAACCATTTTTATCAATCACAATGATCTATATTATTGTCTATGTTATATAATGCATCTTTCTTGTATGCTCCATCACTTGATTTTTGAGATGAACATATTTTTAAATATTGACTATTATTTTTAAGTTTTTCACCATGATCCTTTTATCCTCATTCAGTTGTCCTAACTTTAAAATTCAATAGTTAGATCAAAATATGATAGGCTCACATGCTCCATTATATCTTTGCAAGCTCCCAAACTTTGACATTTCTAATTTAAATCACATATGTTGATCTTTTGATTTTAGCTCCCATTTGATATTAGATATTCAAAATAAGCATGAACTTTACATATATTTATCATTAAATATCAAACACTTGATTTCATCTTGTAGCTTCCTGATGCTTTGGAATAAATATGCACCATCGATATAGCTTGGTCTTTAACTCATTATATATCAGACACATTGTCCTCTTTGACTCCATGTGCTATGTTGATCTTCATTACATGATCATGTACTCACTATTAGATCCTTGTCTCAGTCTCTATTCTTGTGATACTTGGCACTAGTGCATGCCTTTTGAGCAATTTACTACTAGTCCCTATGCCTGTGACACTTAGCACTCTCTCATGCCTTATATATATTGTCAGTCCTCATGCTTATGACACTTTAAAATAGCACTTTCACTCTTAAATACATTTGACATATTTAATTTTTTGTGTATCATTGGATATTCAACATATAATTTAGTGCTAATTTTTTATCAAGATCAAACAAATCTTAAGTCAAGGACTTAGGAAAATTAATGTCTTTGATCACTTCTTCTAGCTAGTAATTGTTAGGTCAAAGGGGCTAGTTGCACAATGACAAGAAAGGATTAAGTTATAACTTAAGTGACTAGTTCTTGCCATTATCTAGTTAACATAAAAATATAAATGCCTATGAATGCCATTACTAAAAAGCATTAAGGTTTTATTGATAAACCTTAGTAATGGTCAAGAGAAAAGATAAATCATTTGTGGACTCATTTTTCTTCATCTAAACCTATGAACCATATATATGAGATGCTATTGAAAAACCCATAATGGATCTTCTATCAATTTCTTTGCAAACATCCATAAATATCCTTTATAAAATCATGATAACTTTGTATGATAATATTTCAACTTATGCAATTATAAAACATACTCTTCTCTCCATCGATCTTGTCTATGACTGATTCTCTTGACATCAATGACATCCTTAGTGATAACCATCACCCTTTTTGTCATAATTGACAATCATATTTATAAAAATCTCTCCCTTTTTCATTGATGAAAAAATAAATACTTTGATCTTGTAATATGTGCTTTGCTCTTTCTCTTGCATTGATTGCACTTGCATTAGCTTCTGATGAATGTGAGTTGAAGTTTCTTGTATCAAACTTTTTCCACCTTAGGCAATGGAACATTAGCCTAAACATACCTTGGACACATTATTTTCTCCTTCTTGATAAACATAAAGATTTTATAGAGAACATTTTCACATTTTCTCCTCCTTTGACATCAATGGTAAAGGGAATCCAACTTTCTCACTTTTGTCCAAATTTTTCTACAACTTTATTAGATAAAGGAGTTTGTCCAAGAATCTACAACCATCAACTCATTAGAAAGTTGAAAAAATATGCATACCTAATTTTCCTTTTCTCTCTTATTCTAGGGATCAACAAAGTTTTTGTAATCTTCCCTTTGGACCCATGCCCTATTACTGAGATTTATTGATGTGATGTAGGAACCACAACTCCCAATTTATATCTTAGATGCTCAAATTATTCCTTTGGAAGAGGTTTGGTGAATATGTCTAAAATTTGATCCTATGTTGGCACATATTCCATTGTTACCTCTTGATCTGCAAATTTTTAGCTTAAGAAGTGATACTTGATTGATATGTTCTTAGTTCTAGAATGCATTACTATATTATTTAATATGTTAATAAAACTTGAATTGTCACAAAGAATAGAGATAGGTGATTTGTATTCTAACTTTATATATTTGAGTGTTTGCTTCATCCAAAAGACTTAAGTGCAACATGACATTGATACAAAATACTATGCTTATGTTGTAGAAAGAGTAACTAACTCATCAACAAAAGAGACTTGAACCCTTATTGAATTTACTTTTGAGGCCAAAGTACCATTACTATAGCAAAATTATTGTTGACCAAATTTGACCCCAAGTCAAATTTTGGTCAAACCATACTATTTTAATATTTTAATAATGTCCCCATGTATCTTATGGGGTGCCATGTTGGTCTATTTTCTTACTCATCCTATCCCTAGCCCTTGTTAAATTCCACCCTCTTTGTGTTAGGCTAGTCAACTATAGTCAAAGGTTGGTCAACCCTAGTCAAAGGTATTCAAAGGGTAAAATTGTGTTGAAAGTGTCTTATGGTGGTCCTTAATATGTTTACAATTCATAATTTTGTTATAAGTTATGTCTCATGTGGAAAAAGGGGCCTTTCGGTCATATTTTAGCCCATTTAATGAATTATACAGATTTTCATGAAAGAAAATTTGACACCAAGTTGAGTTTCAACATGGATTATATCAAGATCATGTCAAGAATATATATTTATCAAGCAATAAGTAATTATGTTCAATGGATGGTAGTTTTCCCTCAGAAATAGGAGCTTTTGGGTACTTGTATGGACTTCTCAAGTCCATAATCAACTAAAAAAGTGGGAAGAATAACTATTTACCTCCCATAATATATTTCAACACCTATTTTTCAAAAATAATGAAAAAATATTATCTACAACTTGTTTTCCTCTATTTTCACTTGGCAAGTAAAGGAACAACTTCATGCACTTGGCATGCGCTGTACAGGTGGAATTGGGATAAGTTATTCTAGGGATGGATATTAATCTGAGTAAAATTAATTTTCATAATAATAAATTTATATTTGGTGCATCTTCCTTTATTAATAATCAATTTGATTCTAGGTAGCCTTTTATGCATGTTCAACCATGAGGGGGTCACTATTTAAGCTTGTCTCAGAGTTTCTTATTTTATATTCATGGATTTGTGTATTTTAGGTGTTTATAAATGATTTTAAATATGTTTCCATGCTTATTATTATTTTTTAGAGTTCAATTATTTGAGAAAAGTCTCTTCTAGGCTTACAAAATGTCTAGTTTGCATTCATAATCATCTCAATTATTTTGAAAATGTTTCTTGCACATTAGATATGATGTTTTGATGTTGTTTTGGAAATTATCCTGGTGTATGTTGAGAACTAAAGTGTTGAAAATTTCTCTTGATGTGTTTTTAAATTATTCCTTGCATGTTTTTTGTCATTCCATGATTTTCATGTATGTCACAGTTAAAAAACTCCACCTTCAAAAGCATGATGATGTCAAAAATGTAAATTTGAAGGTTTGGCATGGTCCTTAACCTCTTGGGACTATTAATTGGAATTTAAATGTTTTATGGAGTCATTTAGGCACTACAAACTTGCAAACTTAGAGAATGGTCTCAGTTCTACCTATATAAAAGAGATGATCATCTATAACTAATGCCATAACTATGCCTTCCAAATGTGTCCCAATAATTGATCAATCCAATTTGAGGCTCCTTTATATGGAAAGGCCTATAAAAAACTATTGATAATTATATTTTGACAAAGGATATTATCAAAATATCAAATGGAAGGTTGGACTGTATTCAGGTCCTTTTGCTCTAAAAACACCAAATAGAGGCTTGAGGGGTTTTTGCAAGCCTCTAAAAGTGCACCTATAAAAGGATTTGAATATTATAATTGGGTGGAGGTATATTATATAGAACAAACAAATATTATCAATGTTTTAATAATAAATTAATAGTGTAAGTTGGTCATTTAGACCCCCAAAAATAGCTAGAAAATCACTGAAACAAGGAAATGTTATCTATAAGATATTGATCAAAAGTTGACTTTGCATAACATTTGATGATCTTGGACTATGCCATAAAATTGGAATGATGAAAATAGGTTGAAAGGATGAATATCATATAATTTTTCATTAAATAAGTATAAATCCAATGTCTTAAACCCCAATGCACACTCCTATATCCATACATAGGACTATGAGGAATCACCTACATTTAGAAAGGGCAAAGTTTATGAAATAGGTATAACCAAGAATAAGGTGAAGAAATTTTATGGTTTTTAATTTAAAAAAATACCAATAAAAGCATCATAAATATCCATAAAAAATCCTATTCTTCACCTAAAGACATCTACAGGCTTACAATGAATGAAAAAAATATCCACCTACAACTGAACAAATAGTGGAATGAGGATTATGGCATTTAGAGAAGCGTTAAAGTACTTTACGGTTGAGAAGGTTACAATTTTAAAACCTAATAACTTGGGGGATATAAATTAGTTGATAAATAATAATTAAATATCAATTTCATGCCATTCTCACCCTAAAATAACCTACAAGTAGTGTCCTAAGACTATCTCAGTCCATAAAGGACAATGAAACAATTGAAAGCTTGAAAGGGACACGATAATAGGTATAAAATATGGTTTCAAATTGGAATATGAATGTGAGAAAAAAATTACTATAAAATTCTTTGAAACCTTGGTCAAAATCTATAAGTAAATGCACCTAAAAGGAGATACCCTATTCACTATCATAGTTAGACAGGGTCATAAGCAAGAGAGGGACATGATGAGAGTTTGGTGCCCAAGGAAGGAAGGAGTTTTAAAATAGTGTTATATGGATTAATAATTATAAAATGAAGGAAATAAAATATACAAAACATCTTCAAGCCACCCAAGGCTTTTTTTTTATAGTAAAATGGACTCAGTCTGTATAGGCAAGGTAGGGAAAGCCTTGTTTCAAGAGGTGAGTTTGGGAATTCCACTTAGGAGAGAGTTTTTTAGTGGATAAATAAGTTAAAAATCATTAAATTAGGGTAAGGAACACTCATTAACAAATTTTATTCATCAAATAGGTTTGGAAGGAGCATCCATGAGGAGGTTTGGACAAGAACATGTAAAACATAAGGTTTCTTGTCCTTTTTTTGAGAAGATTGAGATCGTTAGACCCCATAAACATGAAATAAAACAAAAAAATTTGGTAAATTTTGTCATTATTACCCTTTTTATATTCTAAAATACTCACTTTTTATTAAAAACTAGGCCTAATACTCTTTATTTTGTCTCAGAGTAGGGGCAGTCCCTTCATGCACAAGAATGGTAGCTTTGGGGAAAAGTGAAGAATGGTGAAATAGAGACTAATTGGATTACTAAATAAGGTTTAAATAGTTTTTTAAAACATTTATTAACATAATAAACCTTTATATAATTATTTAGAGCAAACAAATCACCCTACACAATAAGGGTTACAATCAAGTGTGAAGGAATAGATACCCTGATCTATTATTTCCAAGTGATAAATTCATATTTAAAAAGGTATTTTGTGTGTTTTAAATCCATAAAAGTAAAAATAAAACCATTTTAGGGTCAATATGAGCTTAAAGATGTAGGTAAACCTATTGGCAAGGTTTAGGCCTAAAACCAAATAGGGCTCAATTTCCCTTTCAAGATTTTGTCAATCCATTAAAATGGTTGAAAGAAGTTTGTATAGTATATAAATATATTTTACAACCCTTGGTTTACAAATAAAGTATCCAAGAATCCATTTTTGGCTTAGAAAGCATTCAAACCCAACTAGGAAGCAAAAAATACGCTCTAATGTCAACTTCAAGAGCTTAGAACTTCTACCAAGCTTTGCATGGGACCTTTGAGCCATTCAAGAAAGATAAAGGAGGTCCTTGAGGAAAAATAAATGTAATTTTATCATAATTACAATGTGCCATGGCTATGAATGATTGTTGACAATGAAAACCACTTTAAAACCCTTACAAACCCTCCATAGTGACCTAAATGAGAAGATGACATAATTTGAGCATCCAAAACGTATGGAGGTGTTATTAAAACACTTGGATGATGTAGAGTACTATCCATATATTAATAAAATATGACTTAGGTGTATGGACCTGTATGGAATAGGATAAAATAGGGCTCATTTTAACCATTTTTTATATTTTTTAGGTGTGGTGAACTTACAAGAGACCGAATCACTTTTGGAGGAAAGTTAAATACTTTTTATAAGTGCTCATGGTCATTAGATCAAGTTTCTAAGATCCTAAGTTTGCTCACTAGTTCTCTCATTTTAGCCAATCTATTGAACCAACTAAGAAAGACTTAGATAAAATAGTGAATCTTCATTTGGAAATCCTTTTAAGGATTATTTATTATAAATGATTCCATATAAACTTTAGAAACATGTCATATCTCTTATTTTATCAATAATATTTTAGTTTTTTAGAGGTTGAAGGTGACAAGTGTGAGAGGTGAAGGCGAAAGGGCTATTTTGAGATTACCAAGTATGATCATGCATGGCCATAATGATAAGAAGGATCAAGATCCTCCCCAATGAATATAAATTCTTATTGGTAACCCCTCCTACTCATATTTATCATCAAACTTGATCAGTTATAGAGTTAGGATAATTTTATAAGGCCAATCATGAGTGGCAATTTTCTATGCGTAGAAAAGGAGTTTATTGACTATTTACATGTCTTAGATTATTTTAAATGACATTTTTAACTAATAAAATGATACTTATTTCCCTATCCCTCTCTCTCATGCATTTTTATCTTATATTCACATTGGTGACACATGCCTTTGTGCCTCTTCAACTTCTCTTCTCTCTCTCTCTTCCTCAAAGTTATATAAACTGAGCCATTTAGGCCATTGTAAGGGAGAACACAATTTTTATGTAAAATACCTATTAAAATGACATTATAATTTGAATTTTAACATTGAATACAATTATAATTCTAATTATTGAACATTGTGTCTAAGTGTGTGAGTGATGTATAGTGGAGTTAATTGATAGTATCATCCTTACTCTCTTTATCCTTCATGTTTAAGAAAGATTTATGATGTTAAAATGTCATGTGAAGTGTTTTGAATGTAAAAATATCTCTTTCAAGTATGAAATTATCTATATGGTGTGTAATCTTCCCCTAGGTCAAGTACCTTGTTGATTGTCTCAAGTATGCTACCTTCACAATGAAACACTATGCTAGGATCCTTTAATGCATGAAATTGGTCTTGGAAGGAATTTTTGCTTATTATAAGTATGATATAATGTGTAATATATATTTTTTGATCACCTCTCTATTATAATTATAATTTTATTCAAACTCTTAACTCTTTTCATGAACAAACATTAGATTAGGTGATAGGCACTTAGAGAAGAATTTAGGGAGCTAGCTCTTTCAATCCTAGAGATTCATCTCTCTTACTAGTTCCCACAAATTTGAGATATGATTCAATGTTTCATAAAATTTTATGATTTTCATAGAGTATCCTAGGGTGCACAATTAGATGACAATAATTAATTTAGCCGTTAACCATAAACCAACTAACAAGCTACATGTATATCAATATTTTAGAATTGTTAGTTTTGATTTCTAACCCCCTTAACTTGATCAGACATATCTACAACTTATTCAATCACTATTGTATATTTAATATAACCCTTATTTTAATATTTACCCCTTAATCAACTTCTCTTTTCTAATCACCTTTAAAAACCCATAGGCAACCTTTGATAGTTATCCCAACTACCAATAGTTACCCCCAACTATTGATGGTTATCCAACTGCTGATGGTCAGCTTAACCACTGACAGTTTACCTAACTATCGATGGTCACTATGGTATAAAATAAAAATTTATTTTTATCTCCTACCCCCAACCAAACCTAACCTTATATGTTCCTACCTATTCACAAACTCTTTTTTGATTTTTCGAACTAGATCTCATCCACTTTATCAATAATATTGACCAAATTTTGCTAGATTTAGTCATCTTATCTAATAATAAGTATACTTTCTTATTGTATTACATTTAATTTATCTTATGAAAGTACCTTACTTTATCATTTCCAACTTTATTTTTATCAAAAGTTGATTGATAGCCTCCTAGCAATCATATGCTTCTTAGATCTAGCTCACGCTAGGGAGTCCACTTAACTATCTTACTAACAAACAATTTTGTTAGTTTGTTCTTATTTATATGTTATTAATTCCTATATAAATATGATTTATCAATCATCATCTAGATTACATGCACATCACCAATTAGGTATTTCTACCACACCCTTATTACTAGTTTCTTATCTTATTCCAAAATTAATAAATGAGTGGAAATTAAGAAAAAAAAGTTGGTGTGCCTAGTGGGACCTAACATCATATAAGTTCCCTTTCTTTATTATTTTATTCCATTCTCATTGAATGAAATTTTAAATTTATTTGGGCATAAAACAAACCCATTGCATTACTTTGATTGCTTGCTTGTTTTAGCTCATCTAGTGACTTAAAGGCAAAGTAATTAATCATAGTTTCAATCTTGTTATAACATAATTATTCAAACAACACAATCAATCAACACATCAAAACAAACTTGATATAATGGCTAACTAATATTTCATCACCTAGAGGTTAACCTTACCCTTTCCCAACAATCCTACTTGGAGGTCATTACCAAGGGGAGAACCAACTTAGCTCTTTGGCTAAGTATAATCTCTAAAATTCAATATATCTTGGCTAAACCCCTGACACCCTTATCACTATGGTGTGTGAAGTGAGGGGGTAGGCCCCATTACCAAGCCATGTATTGAAGATCAATATAGATTCTCTCTTGAGCACCGAAACACAACTTGAAACCAATCTTAGATTTTTTCTTTAGTACCTGATCTACAAGGCAACTTTCTTCTTCACACTTTCTAATTCATAACCCAAAACCAATGTAAAAATAATCCTAAGTTTAAACACACTTTTAGTGTATGAATTTATTTGAGTTCTTTTATTTTTCTTGATTTTTGTTTTAGGTGTGAGTTTTCATCATTTCTTTCTTATTTTCTCACATGGTCTTTACTAGATAGTAGTTGAGAAATCAAACCAACTAAGTACCACCTTCCTCTTAGTCCTCCTCTATGGTGTATAATTTATATGTTGAGGTTTCTCCTCCTCATTCTCCTCCTCCTACCATGCCTCAGATAGTTATTGAGAGTGATTCAATTTTTTTCACATTTCTTGATAATAACCCCATATCCCTCCAACATTACCTTAATACCTTATCTCATCACACCTGCACTACTTTGCTTCCTCCCACAGATCTACCCTTTGGTATGGCTCACCCTCTTATGGGGGGTGTTACATATAGCAAAACTTTGATTACCTAAGCCTCTTATTCTACCAACATCCCATCCACTACCACCACTGAAACCCATCCAACATCCTAACATATAACTAAACCCCACCTACACCAACCAACACCTCCAATGTAGGGGCAACCTTACCTCTTGTTACCTACACCCCACCTACCATGGGGATATCTTATAACCCTATTTATACCATTCCCTTTTTTATTATGAGCCAACCAATCTCTACCTCTCTTTAAAATTTGGTACTTTCCATACCCCTACCCTTCCACCTATTAGCACTAGGGTCACCACCCAACCTCAACCTACCCCTTCAACCATACCTCCAAACCAACCTATGTCCATCCCTAAACAAACAACCATTAAATCCTACCAATATGTCCCTAATACACAAGGATACATACCACCTTCTACCCAACCTTTTATGGCCATATACCAATATCACAAATCTACTACCCAATTAGGCCTCCAACATGACAAAAACTTGAATAACTTGAGAACCACAAACCTTAAATTCTCTATGAATATTGATTTTACCACCAATTTGGACCATTAAATATATAAATAATCCTTAGATCTCAACTCATAAGTAAAATCAATTTTCAAGCATAACCAAAAACCCTAAAATCTCAAAACAAAGTCAATAAACCTCCTTCTAGTCAATGCATAGTTTTGAAACATATTTCACACTTGGAGACACCCATCACACACTTATAGACCAAAAATTTATCCTTCAAACCTTTTGTATCATAGAATTCATATAATCCATTTTAGTCATGTTTACCCTTAAGCAAAAAATTAATAAAATCAAGAGCACACAAAAAACTTCAATTTGTCACAAACATACCTTCAGACCTCAAAAACACTTATAGCACATCACAAATAAATGTGAAAAGCCTCCTAATCACAAAACACTTCTTTAAATTACATCAAACATCATTATTACATTTGGATATACCCATTTTAACCCTAGATAATAGTTCCTTCACAAACCTCTAGAGAAAACTCATGAACTTGTTGTTCCCCCTTAACCAAAGACCTATATTGGAAATATCATCCTGAGCATAAAAAATTGCTTCTCCACAAGAAAAGATGTCTGCTAATAATCATAGTAAGAGAAATTCTACTTCATAATGTCTTAGAACAATGTGAAATTAGGAGTTTCCCACAACTCCTCATATTCCTTCTCCTCCTTGGTCATCTGATACTTGTAGTTCTTCTTCTTCTTCTTGGGAATAAGAGAAGTAACATGTTCACCCACTACAACATTCTCCTTTTCTTCTAGAATTGTATTGATAATATATGGAGATAACAAGGATTAATTACATACCTTTTCATTTGAAGAATCCACCTTGAATTTTGGAAGCTCATCATTAGGCACATACAATTGATTTTCTTTATATGAAACATACTCAGTAATAGTAGGATGTTTACTTGGATCCATACATACCTTAGGAGTATCTTAAAATAGCATCTTAGTTTTCTCTTTGATCTTGGTCTCTTCACTCTCAACATGAGCAAATAATGAGAGCCCTTAGTGCTCTTCAAATTTTGAAGCATTCTCCTCCATAACAAATAGATTACTTGGACCTGCAGTCTCATCATGACTCGCACTTGTCACTTTTGGCTTTCATGTGTTAACATTCCTTCTTAATTACACTCTTATAACTTGATTAAATGTATTATATATTATAGTCCTTTTCTTGTATAATCTAGTAATGTGACCTCTCTATTCATAATGTAGTACACCATACCTTTTACAAAAAAATTATCTTGCTTTACTTTATTTGGATTGAAATTTGCAATATGTCCTATGTCATGACAATTAAAGCACTTAAATCTATTCATACCTTTTGAATGATTACCCCCATCATAGTTCCAAGAAAACTCATTTATAATATGTCTTTTACACTCTCCATCCCTATGACCATATTTATTGCATGTGAAATAGTAACCATTGAATCTTGTATACCTCATAGAATTTGGCTATCTCATCTAATTTATCTTCATTCTACCAGCACCTTCATTCCTTATCTGATGATTTATCTTCAAAATATGATTTTCTTGGTTCACATTAGTCTTCATCTTGTCTTGAGTAACATTCTTTTATTCTTCTTCATATCCAAGACAAGTTTTGTCGCTCTCATGATTTTGACCACTTAGAATATTGTCTAGATCACATGAGCTCTTTTCAAATCTCACAAATGTATTCACCCTAATAGATGTCTTTTCTAACTCAAATTTTAAAGTGTTATTTTTATAAACATACCTTGAACATTAATCTTTTTTTTTTTTCAGTTTGTAGACAAAATTTCTATTTAAAAACTTAGATGCTTGATCATATATTCATGTTCCTTGGTATGTTCATTCATTCTTGCCTCAATTGATCCTCATATTCCTTAAGTTTATATTTCATCTTCTTATTTATCTTAATCTCAATCTTTATTTTTTCAAGAGAATTCATCAATATAGTCTTATAGTCCACCTCATCTTTATCATCATCTAAATCACTCCAAGTAGACACCTTTTGATGTGAGAAACATACTTCTTTATTCATGAATAGAGATTAATTTTCAATAGTATCATCATCTTCATGATCATATTATGAATCACTGTCCTCACTCTCGTTTGATGAGCTACACTTTTCTTTAGTGTAGAGACTCTTCTTGTTCTTGAAGGACTTCTTATTGTTATACTTTATGAATCCCTTCTTCCTATAAGTTTTCTTATTATCATCTTGGCCTTCACCATGATCTTCATCATTATTATTCTCATTATTATTAGGGCACTTCCAAGAAAAATGTCCTATCTCTCCATAATTGAAACATTTGAAGAGTAGTTTACCCTTATACTTCCCTGAGCTTGTGTTCAATTTCCAAGTAATTAAAGTAATTAGTTTGTCCTCATAAATATCAGATATGTTATCCTCTTTGGATTTATTACCTTTAAAATTCTTCTTAGGATTCATATATATCTTTAATTTGTCTTCCTTCTTTGGTGGTATACCATCATTTACTCTCATCTCATATGTAGTAAGGGTGTCATGCAATTGATCCATATTCAACTGAGTAAGATCATGATTCTCTTCTATATAAAATACTTTTGGATCAAACTTGAGAGATAGAGACCTTGATAAATTTTGGACTAAGTTAGCCTCTTCAATATTTTCTCTAAGACCTCTGATGATGTTCACAGTCTCATCAATTCTCTATAGAAAGGATGCCACATAATCTTCTTCCTTCATCTTGAAAATTTCAATTTTCCTTATGTGAGTCTACAACTTAACAAGCTTGACCTTTGAATCTCCTTCAAAAATGATCTAAATTTTTTTTCCAGATATTTTCAGTAGATTTACAATGGATTACCTTATTGTATTCAATCTATGAAATACCACAAGTGATAGCATTCATTACCTTGGAATTGTTCTCAAATAACTTCTTATATACATCATTACATGGAGGAGTAATAGGAGTACCACAACCATCCAAAATATATTTCCAAACATCAAACCCTAGGGCCATAATGTATGTCCTCATCCTTGCACTCCAAAAGGCATAAATGGATTCATTTAACATTAGTGCTTGCTTAGTAGAGAAACCTCCTTGATGACTACCCATATTAAACCTTGGATCACCTTTAAGTGGTTAAGCCTTTACCAAAGGATTGGATTTGATACCAATTATTCAAAGTACAATAATTGAGAGGGGGGTGAATTAGTGAACCTAAATAATCAAAATTCAATTTTTATCTTTATAAATACTTAATTAGTTACCACAATAATTCATGAAACATACACATCATTCATAGTAATGAGTAAGAGAGAAAATACAAGATCAATCACATAACACATGACATATGTGGGAAACCCTCTTAGAGAATAAAACCCACTATAACTTGTAATTAGACCACTATCCTATACTAACAAGATCTAATTTAAACCATCTACAAATGATCAAGGAACTACAATCCCTATTTGGTGAGACTACAATCCCATAAGGTGATTTAACACCTATCTTGTTGAGATGCAATAACAACTAAAAATTTTAGTAAGTTTCACCTTTAAATAAGGTTAAAACCATCCAATATTTTAAGCTTAAATAATAACACCTATGAACACATCAACATTTGTATTGATGTCTTCAACAATTGAGGATGGACCTCTAATTATCACTCCTTACCTTTATTCACACTCAATCTACAAGAGCACTATTTTATCAATTAAATTATGACCTATTGGTATTAAAAATAGTACTCAATTTATTCTTATCTTAAACTCATACTAAATTCACTCTACCCCTCCTTCACTCCATAATTCACACACACAATCCTCTCTCGAATCTCTCCAAAGTCTCTCATTCATAAATCTACAAACCAACATATTTGGTTTCACTATTTATAGAGAAATCATGATCATCACTATCTTGGTTAACTATTAGGCATGAATTAAACCTTAATACATCTCTTACATGAAGATATATCTCAAAATAATCTTTGTAGGATGGACATAGCATCTATGGGTCACCCTTAAGCAACTACATCTTTTAATGAGGCCGTTGTAGCTCGTATAGGTTTCATGGAGACATATTCACCCATTTATCACATCATCAAGAAAAAAAGAACATATAACCACTTATAAAAGTATAGATAGACACTACATAACCCCTTAAACATCCTCAAATACTTACAATCATCATTACACTCTTCTGTGTAAGCTCAATCAACATTCTATGCACATAACCACCATGAACGAATGCATAGTCGACTTCTAAATTTTTTTTCATACTTAATACAATTATAAAAACATTAAAAATTCAAACATAACATAATAATGGAGTATATAACACTCCTTAATCACCAATTTATCAAGATATATTGAAAAAATATCAAAACAAGCTTGAACAATATTCTTAGGCCACTTACAGTCTATGATTGAACACATTGTCAAATTTGAACCTTAATAACTATGTATTTATATACTTTCATATATTATAATAAATATTTATATATTAAACTTAGATTCCTCTACCACTTTTATTTTTAATTTATGAGCAAATTCATCTTCTATCAAAAGATATGCATGCATTATTGAGCACTATTTTTTCCCTTACTAAATTCAAATATTCAAATGGCAATGATCATAGTTAAACCTCAAACAATTTACAATCATCTTGTGTCCCAAATTATTTATATTTATTACATACTATTGATATAATTGTATATTTAATATATAGCACCAATTCTGAAATGTTAAATCTCAAACATGTTGTTCTCATCTTGTGCAAGTTGGGAATTTTGACTGCATACACTTCATTGATCTCTTCAATATTGTCCTCACTTTAGTCATGATAGAATTTTTTTACTTTGACCTATTGAATTTATTGTGCACCACTTATCTTGAATTTATCTTGTTCTTGATCTCTTCTTGTCTTTAAACTTTCAACACTTTGACTTCTTTGACTTGTTATGCATCATAGATCTAAATGTATAAACTCTTGTGCACCATCAATATTTATGAATTAGCCAAGTATAAATCAATCACCATGTACTACTTGATCAATATGTATAATCACTTATGAACCTTATTATCTCTATTTGGTCCTAAACTTTAAATCTTTCAAAATTGACTAATTATGGGGACCCTTGCAATCTGTCAGAGAAGTCATCTTTGAGCCTTAATAACTTTTTCTGTGCTTTGAAGCATAATCTCAAATTTGGACCAAATGATATCCACATATAATAAAATACATATATATAACAATATTATACTATAAACCTAACACATGTGAGATATATCACCATTAAAATAAATTCTCAAAATATTTTGTGACAGAGCTAACTATGCTTAGAACTTCTTTGGGAGTCTAACTTTTCTCTCGCATAAATTTTTTCGTGCTTCAATGAATGATCTAAAATTTAGCACAAATTAACTATGTAAAAAATTTAACAAACCCATATGATCACCTTATCCTAAAACATACATATATGTGAGATATGATACCATCAAAATTCTTATTTGGCTCTTCTTGCCACATTGTAAATCTAGCTGAGTATGGGAAAACACTATCAAAATACTTGGGAACCCAACTTTGCACATGCATATATTTTGATGCACTTGGGTTCATGACATAATATTTAGTTATTAATAACTAGGAAAAAAATATATATGATCATTTTTTCATGACACTTTCACTCATGAAAATATTGACATCATCAACATGCTTACTCAATTGTACTTGAACCCTTTAAAAATTTGGCTATGGGAACTTAGTGAATTCTATTTGAGTAACCAAATTTGCATCCTAATATATTCAACTACAATATTTTTCATGACTTGAGATATATCACATAACAAATAGAGACTAATGTGATCATAACCATATGACCATCTCCCCTTGACTCATTCCCATGTGGTAATGGTGACATCATCAAACTGCCTACTTAGATTTTTTTTCCACTAGACCCAAAGAGTCTATAAGAACACTATGATCAACCATATGAAATACACTCATGCACACAAGAACTCAAAGATTATAAAAACTCTCAGGTAACTTTTACAGATGCTTAATATTCCATACTCATCTTTCAATATCTCTAACCATGAAAAAACAAAAGATCAACCAAGCCAACTACAAGCATACTAAGACAAGTACATTGCACACTTTGTCATTATCATATAGACTATCAAGGAACTTCATCCACTCAATAGGACACCCTCATGTCATCACCTTGACATCATTAACAATACTCCAACATATTTAACATCTAGCCTACTAGTAATATACTTACAAAAGAAAGAATTTGGATAATATTCTAACTATTTATAATATCTATTTTCTATTTACTAAAACGTCAGTGTTAAATAAATACATAATTATTTATGAATTATTTATAGGATCTTATGAAGATTCATATATGTATCAATATTCTTTATCCTTTTAATCTCTTGTAGATAAATGAATAATTTGAATCTCTTGCTTAAATCTTTGTTATGAGTGATAAGACTTTTGAATATTTTTCATCTCTTTATATCTAAATATGTGGAGTTTAATAGAATTAAACATATATAAAAATGAGTGTTACTCAAATAAATGGTTGTGAGGATTTGTTATTGACAATAAAAATATAGATAAACTATTTAATTCTAAATGGTGATGTTATTTGGGGTAAAAAGGATGCCTTGTGAAAAGTCCCTTGGGTTTTAGCATTTGAGTAAACTACCTTCTCTAAGCCTTCACTACAATGAGACCATATAATAAATGAAGAATAATTTTAATATAAGCTTGGATATAATATTATAATTATGTTGATGCATGAATCCTTTATGTTTGACTTAGGTTACCCTTATTAAGGCTTAATGATTTAATAAGGTCTTATATACCAACCCTTTGATGTTGAGTTTTTATTTTTTATTAAATCTCTTGTTGTTCTATCAACTTCAATGGGATGAATTGAGCATCGATCCTTACTAGTTCAATCATTCAGTTGAACCTTTAAAAAAGTCCTTGTTATGAGTGGATTCCTTTTTAACCATGTATTTTTCAATGAAAAGTCAACTCTCTCATATGGTTTGTATGCTTAGTTAAACTAATGATAATATTGGTTTAACATTGATATATTATTTACTTGTGTTCCTTCTTTTTATATCATTTATGTGATGCAGACTTAGCTTAGAAGAATATATTCTGAGGAAGAAAGACTATGTAAATTAAGTAGTTGGTAGTAATCGTAATAAATATTTATATTAAATTAGCTAAGTCATAAAACATTGCATCATTTATGAATTTTATTCTAACTTGAGCCTTAGTGGATTTATGACTTTAACTGCACCTAGTTTTGCCTTGTCTTAGCCACAACCATTTGGCATGTTTCTTTACATAATGTTTTTCCTTTACCATATTTTACTTGGGATTCTTTAACATCCTTTTACCTTAGATAAAAATTTGATTTATCCTTTTGTTTGATTTTGTATTAGTCAAATTTTCAAATTTTAATGAGTGGTTTGGAGGAAGCCATGTATCACCATCTTAAGACCTGAGAGTGACATCATCATGGTCTAAGGTATAGTTAGTTTTAGGCTAGTAAATGAGTAGTATTTTCAACATGGCATCATCTCAACTACCCATAATCTGAAGTAGACCATATAGGGAGAAATGCCTCTAAGATAGAGGGCTAGCAGGATGTTGCCATGTGGTATCATCTCAGCAACCCATGAACTTAAATATGTTTGTAAAGATAGTGAGGGATCTGGGCAAGTGGGCCACTATAAATATTCCAAGTGGTGATATATAGAATCATGAGGTTTCAGAGTTTGTAAGACATTAGCGTTAGTACCTTAATACTTCCATGTTTCACATAACCAAAGATCTTGATGCTCAAAAATAGAGGTCAATAAGATTAAACCATCAAGGGATAATGATCCAATGCCTTTGTTGTTCTAAAAATGTGAGGAATATGCATTGGTAGAATTTTTTAAGTGTGGAAATTGAGAGGGATTAGTGATCAGTGATGGAATTGGGGTCACTAAATCATAACACATGACACATTCAAATTCCCTTGCAGCTTTAGCTTGAGTATACCCAAGGCAAACACATAAAACCTAATTGCATCAGTAGTAGCCAATAATTATTTTGATGGTAATCTCCATGTCATTAGCATAGTCACTCTTTTAGTGAATGTTCATGAAATAATTTTGAGTGTTGGCCAAATGAGTCAAGACTATGGATTTTTAAATTCTTGGCTTGTGTCTATTAAGCCTTAATGGTAGTTATAAGTTTCATATTTTTAAGTATGTGTGATTTAATGGATTATGATATATATCCATGTTCTTTGGTGTTTTGTTCATTAAATTTGTGTCATGCCTATTTAGAGAAAAACAATGGGCACGGCGTTTTGGTATAAAATCCTTAGTTAAACTCTAGGAGCTTTGGGAATGTTATGTATAAGTTCATCACCTTTATAAATCTAGTTAATCATGATTTGTGTAAATTAAATATGGTGCATGTTGCTTGCTCACTTTATCAAAATATAAATTTTATAGATAAGATGTCACAAAAAGGAATAAATGTAAGGCATAGTAGATGGTGGTCACCAATATCCATGAATTATGAAGATAATTTATATATATATGTTTAAATTATTGAGTCCTTGCAGTGAGTGATGGTTAGGATAGAAGAAATATTATCCCAAGTTTGTATGCTAAAAAATTGATCCTCACCACCCCAAATAATATATGGGAAGTTTATGTACCTTTAGAGTCTCATCATAGAAAGAGAAGTAGGAACCACCTTATGAGGGATCATATAAAGAAATATATCCACATATTGTTAGGGATGGAAACCTAGAATATAAACAGCTTTGATTCCAACTTGTCAGGATCTTGCTCCTCAATAAGAGCACAATATGATTACCTTATATAAGCAACTAATCATGGAATTAAACCAAAATTAACAAGTAACTAGAATTCACAAATGACACAGAATATGAGAGACAATACACAATCTTGTATTAATACTCATGCCAGAAGGAAATATAATGAAGATCCCATAATCTTCCACACCTCTCAGATGTATAGATCTCTTTCCCTCAAGATTTCACTCTTCTACCAAAAATGGTCCCAACACACAACTCAAACACAGAGTTGGTGTTCACCTCTAACCAGTCAGTAATAACCCTGCCAGTACAGCAAGTACTCAAAGTACTTCAAGCAGATCTCCCATGAACTTGCAACAACCTATAACTCAAATGATCTTACTTACCATGTAGAACTTCCCCTTGATCTTGCTACCACTTGCAGATCAACCTGTTCTTAAAATTGGAAGGATCTCTTCCTTGCCTTAATCCTTAATTACAATACATGCCAATGAGTCTATAAATAGATCCCATACTAAACAATAACTTAGACTTCTAATTTACAATAATCAAACTCGCAACTCAAGACCAAAAATAGCCTTTACATGAAAACAAGCGATTCAATAAACTAAATGTTCATGTAACGAAGAGTTTTAGAACCACATAGGAGACCGATGTTGGTCCCTATCTACCTAGAGATGACCGACATCGATCGACTCCTACCAATGTCAGTTGCCCTTTTGTTCACCCCTGATCGACGTCAGTCAACCTAACTAATGTCGATGACTATGACACTTAGTAACTCCTCCATGTCTGCATATAGTGAAGCTTTTAGCTCCACAACCTGACAATCTCCCACTTGGAGATAAATATCTGCAACTATACCTGTACCTGTACACCATCTAGTTTGTTCCCTAGCATTGTATCTCTTTTCAAGATCACTCTTGAAGACCAACCACCACAAATCCTATGGTGCACCTCCTATCATCCAAATCACCTGCCACATTTGCATCTACAAACCCATGTAGAAAAGAACTTGACCCTACATAGCATGTGTACCTATTGCTGGTCCCTCCCAGATATCTGAGAATCCACTGAACTGCCCTCTAGTGCTTTTTTCTTGGATTGAACCCAAACTTGTTGACAACTCCCACTACTTGGGAAATCTTAGGTTTAGTACACATGTACTCAACCTCATCATGTGAATCAGTGTTCATAGAACTATCCAACCATTGGCATGCTAACTGGTTTCACACAATCATCTAAAGACAAAGTCAACCTGTGACCTTCCATGTATCAAGAACACACTCATGCCAAAGAATCTTGCTACTCCCAGATTCCTCATGACACACCTCTGAACTAACTTTACCTTTAGTTTAGCAACTCCTTGTATGTGTAACCCTACAACAAGCACACAATACAATAACAAGATAATGTAGCTAATATTATCCAACCTAGTAAAGAGAAACATAATGGTCAAAACCTCCATTATCCTGGAGCTTACTCAAGACCATATACTCTGGACTTCCATCTCACGTGTCCATTCCCTCTCTTCTTTATCCTGAACATCCATTCTTCTCTCAGTGCTTTCTTCCAGCTGGCAACTCCACCAAAAACTCTTGTTTGGTTCTTCTCCAAGGAATCACATCCTTCATCCATGCCAAGCTCCCACTGTTTCCTGGATCTACCTACTCTACTTGTTAAATAAATTCTTGGTTCTTGACCATAAGTGAGCAATGAGTAGTGTAAAGAAGGGAAATAATGAATTTGAGGCTTGCATACCCTTTAAGTCCTCTATATGGGTGCTTGAGACTCCTTGACAGCTTGCTATCTACCCAAAATCCATCTTAGTGATCAATGCCAGTCACATCTCAGTCTGCACCTGATCGACGTCGGTTCCATGTGACTGCCTCATCTCTGACATCGGTTCCCCCTAATTGATGTCGGTATTTATTTATCTTGAGTCATTGACGTCAAGCTACACATAGCTGACATCAGTCCCTGTCTGGATGCCAATGTCAATTTTCTAATTGACGTCGGTATCTATGTTTTACTTTCAAGCGATGACTTCTACCCATGAGCTCCTTTTGGATCAAACCCTTGTCCATATCAACCTTTCTCTGCTCAAAATTCTTTAGCCCCTTACACTGATCTCTATCCATCACCTTCTCCTTGAAAACCAAGACTTTCCTATTCTTGTCACAAACATTGGATTTCTCAAGAAACATCACTTTCTTCCTTTGCTTACAGAAATCTTGATCAATGCTTTTCAAACCTGAAAGCATATCCTTTGACTCAAGAACATGCATCCCCTTCTTATTCATGTGACCAAGCCTATTAAGCCACATCTTTGAATATACAGCTGAAGTAGATAAACTAGGAGAATCAGTAATACAAGTAGATAGATAAAGCATACCTACTTTCTTACCTCTTGCTAAAACAAGTGCACCCTTGGTAACCTTCCAAGAGTCCGGTGTGAGAGTTACTATGCAACCCTCATCACCCAACTTTCTAACAAAAATCAAATTCTGCTTCAGGACTGGGATGTTCATGACCTCCTTCAACACCCATGTGTTCCCTGTCTACAATTTTAGCTTCACTTTCCCTTTGCCAACCATTTGACAAAACTTACCATCCCCTAAATAAATTTCTCCAAAGTCTCCCTGGACATACTCATGAAAAAATTCCCTATTTGGGGATGCATGGAAAGAGGCACCAGAATCTAAAACCCAAGATTCTACTTTATCCAAAGAACATACCAGAGCATCTTGTGCAACAATACCTACAACATCTGCAACATCTATTTCTTTAGTTCCTTCTTGCTGATCTTCAACCAACCAACAATCTCTCTTTACATGCCCTTACTTTTCACATTTCCAGCAGGTTATTCTACCATACTTGGACTTGGATCTCCTGCCTATCTTTGACCTTGATCTCCTATTCTCGATCTCCTCTCTTTG
Organism: Torreya grandis; assembly: GCA_037957365.1. Taxonomy (NCBI): domain Eukaryota; kingdom Viridiplantae; phylum Streptophyta; class Pinopsida; order Cupressales; family Taxaceae; genus Torreya; species Torreya grandis. The sequence continues at coordinate 27,625 of JARHVA010010793.1, forward strand.
CCTTCCCTTGATTTCAACACTCAAAGCATTCCCTGATGATTCACTTGTGCTTTTCCTATGAATTTATTCATTCAATATTACACTCACAACATCATCCACTTTTAGGATTTTAGAAGTAGATGCAGTATTACTAACTACCATTACCAAACTCTCCCAACTTTTAGGTAATGAGCATAATATTAAGAGAGCCTTAGTTTCATCATCAAAAACAATATTGACTGAATTTAACTAGTTTACCAAACCATGGAAATCACTAAGATGACTATGTACAGATCCACCTTCCAACATTTGCAAATTAAATAATTGCTTCATAAGAAATACCTTATTCAAATCTGAGGGTTTTTCATATAAATTTGCCAAAGATTCCATCAACTCTACTGTTGTCTTAGCCTGTGACAAGTTGGAAATCATAGATGATGAAAGGCTCAACCTTATAGATCCCAGAGCCTTCTGATGAAGAACCTTCCATTCTTCATCTTTCATATCCATGGGCTTGCACGCAACTCCACCCAACAGTAAGTACAAATCTTTTTAATACAAATAATCTTCAATCTGCATCCTCCATAATTGGTAGTTCTTGCCATTAAAATTCTCCATTCATAGCTTACTTTCTTTTGCCATTGCTATACTCCCACTCAAACAAAAACCCCTGTGAGTGACTTGTAATCAATAAACACTAACCAGATCTAAAACACCTATTAGTAACCCAACCAAAATCTCTAATACCACTTTGTTAGGGATGGAAACCTAGAATATAAATAGCTCTGATTCCAACTTGTTAGGATCTTGCTCCTCAATAAGAGCATAATATGATTACCTTGTATAAGCAACTAATCACGGAATTAAACCAGAATTAACAAGTAACTAGAATTCACAAATGACACAGAATATGATAGACAATACACAATCTTGTATTAATACTCATGCCAGAAGGAAATACAATGAAGATGCCACAATCTTCCACACCTCTCAGATATACAGATCTCTTTCCCTCAAGAGTTCACTCTCCTACCAAAAATAGTCCCAACACACAACTCAAACACAGAGTTGGTGTTCACCTCCAACCAGTTAGTAATAACCCTTCGAGTATACAAGTACTCAAATTACTTCAAGTAGATCTCCCATGAACTTGCAACAAATTGTAACTCAAATGATCTTACCTACCATGTAGAACTTCCCCTTGATCTTGCTGCTACATGCAGATCAACCTGTTCTTACAATTGGAAGGATCTCTTCCTTGCCTTAATCCTTAATTACAATACATGCCAATGAGTCTATAAATAGATACCATACTAAAAAATAACTTAGACTTCTAATTTACAATAATTAGACTCACAACTCAAGACCAAAAATAGTCTTTACATGCAAACAATTAGTTTAACAAACTAACTATTCATGCAACAAATAGTTCTAAAACTGCACAGGAGACTAACATCGGTCTCTATCTACCTGGAGATGACCGACGTCGGCCGACTCCTGCCAATGTCAGTTGCCCTTTTGTTCACCCCTAATCGATGTTGGTCAGCCTAACCAATGCCGGTGACTATGACACTCAGCAACTCCTCCATGTCTGCATACAGTGAAGCTTTTAGCTCCACAACCTAACACACATAAGCTAAAACTATGATAGATCTGAATGCATGATTAGGGTAAGCCTCGATAAAATGAGTTGGGGATGGACCTTCTTAGTGTGTATGTTTTATCTATGGAACTATTACTTTTTATGTATGGAATTATCCTAATAAAACTTGATCAGGGGGTACTAAATCTATGATAGGGGATGGACGTAAGTACTAAATTTTGTTATAAGCCTTATTATACTCATTTTTATTATTTTGTCAAAACATGAAATGATTGTGGTATGTTATATATTTGAAATCACAATGGGATTATTATAGCACAAAATTTCACCCTATAGAATTTAAGGAAAACTTCTCAAATTTGGGTTAACATGGGACTACCTTTGAAAATAGGCAATTTACTCCAAGAGATAAACCTCTAGATTTGAAAGGGTTAGCTCCCTTGATCTTCTTTTTAGGCTCACATAATACACTAGGATAATAACTATTGGGGGTAAAAAGGGAAGAAGGGAAAATAAATAAACATAAAATAATGAAGGTGATACACCAAATATAATTCCACAAAACACACTTAAATTTTTACTAAGAAAGAAGACTACTAAAAATGACCTCAACTCAATGTTTTTATAACATAAGTATTTCTACATGGAGGTAGATTGTTATGCATATCCAAAGGTGGGTAAAAATGAGGATAGATATTTTAAACTAATAGTCTATCTTACACTCAAAAACACACTTAAAAAACACATACACTTCATGCTACCTATTAGAAGAGATGCTACTAGTCACATAATTCATACAATGACAAAATGGAAGCAAGGAAAAGGCATTCATCACTTGTCATCCAAATACACTAATTAAAATAATTAGAAAAGATTTTTAGATAAAAAATATAATTCATAAATTTATTCAAAGACAAATCAAAATGTCAAGCCAGAAGGGATTTTCTATAACAATTATGGATCCCTTACAATGACAAAAAGGATTGAATGTATAGAGCATAAGAGAGGAGAGAGAAGAAGTGAACTTGGGCAATCACAAGGATAAGTGTCAAGACTTGAAAACTAGTCAAAATTAAATATAAGATAGGTCATGAATTCCTCTTTGACAAATGTCCATCTCAAACATGACGCCTTCTTGAGGTTGACGTAAAGAGCTTCCATATTCTTCATGAAATTATTTGCTTGATGATGAGTCCACTTGACTATACAAAATTAATGTAGAAGTCATTGACACATGTTTCTTGAATTTGGAATTTACATACAAGATGGTGATAGTCCTTATACCTTCCATAATTGAGATTCTCCCCTTTATCACTTGTCACTCACTCTCTAGTAGTTACTCATTAGCCTTCTAGGCCTCAAAGATTACACTTATCATTTAGGAGGCATGTACATGTTTAAAGAGAATCATTGTATAGGTTTTAGAAAACTAATTGATACCATATTTTTCATTTTTTATATCATATACTTCAATGAAACTTAAAACCATGCTTCTCATCTCCAACTTGGATAATCATGTTTCTTCTCACTATGCCATTTCAAGACTGCCTACAATGAACATATTATTAAATATTTTTTCATTCAAAAAAAAGTGAGAATTGATTATAAAAGGTTATAAAAATTCCCTAAATACCTTAAAAAATTATTTTAATTCATCTATTTATTTTCAAACCTATAGAACACCTCAAATCCTACAAAATAGACTAAATTAGGCCTATCTGTATAAGTGATGGTATGGAATAACTAGATGTCAAGGAGCCTAAGAGAGTGATAATCATGTAAAAATAATCTTATAGGAAATTTTACCACTTTTTTATTCATCTCAATTCATATTTTATCCATTGGATTCATATAAATATTTTAGGAGTGTGTTAGGTGTTTTAGTGGATCAAGTTAGGCACCTTGAAGTTTTATGCCTAGTTTGCTAGACTGTGTCTCCTAAACATATGATCACTTCTGAGTCATATAATTATTATAGGTTTTATCATAATTTTTTCACATCCAATTCCACCCTCTACATATTACTTTGATCATCATAAACTCTTACATTCATCTTATCATCCTTCATGCATTAGGCCTGTATGTTGGCCTACTCCCGGAGTGCCTCTAGTTTGAGACAAAATAGAGGGTACCTCCCCTATATGTTTGACAAAATTAAGACCATGGAGGGATTAAATGGATAATTTTTACCATATTTATCAATTATAAAGTCCTAACTATGGCTATATAGGCCTCAACATATCAAAACATCATGACTACATTTTAGGTTTGTGTACTATTTATAGGGTTTTATTGACTGTGTATGAGGTTTAAAACTAGTTTAGTTAAATATTTATTCTATTTTAATACCTATAAAAATCACATGGAAACATGATTATAAATTTTAGAGTGACTTTTGCATGTTCTTTCCATGTTACACCTTTGTCTACCAACCACACATGCATCTCTCCTTAGTTTGAGCTAGTTTATGTACTGAGTCAAACTGTAGGTGTGCATTAGAGAATTCAAAATATTATTGCATGTGATATTATATGTCTAAGAATTTTAATTAAAAATTACATATTATTTTGAGGTTACTAATACCATTTCATATCTGTATGGTCTTATTCCTTCTTTGAGACCATGCTACCATCTCTTTACTAGGTCAGACTAGTCCATTTCCTAAGTCAAATTATAGGTGACAATTAGGGAAATCATAGATTCCTATAGGTGTTGATTAGTTTTGAGAATTGTATTTCTCTCCTTTTATTTATTCTTAATTAATTATATATATATATATATATATATCATAATTCAATGAAATTTTCTATTCCTTGATATCATGCACTCATCTTTCTACTATTATTGTCATGGAGCCAGCTTGATGAAGTTGACTGCTCATGTGGCATTGCTTGTTCTAACCTAAATTCCTCATTGAAGCAAGACTCTACAAGAACTAAAGAGTATTCCTTTAGTGTTTACCTAAACAATAACATATACAAACACAGTGGCATTTTACTTATCTAATAAAATATTAGCAATGAAAGAAAAACATACACTTGCAAAGATCAAGAAATCAACTCAAACACACATGAGCATTCACACAAAGCAAGACATCTAGGAGAAACATGTATTTTATTAACTCTCCAAGACAATATGGTCTAAAGTACAATAAATAGGCCAATTATCCAACATACATAATAATCACTGAGTTGGGATCAACTGATAATGCTCAAAACCACTCAAATGATTACAATGAACAATTCCTTACAAAGATATAATTACTCTCCCCCTAAGACAACCTAGCCTTTGCTTCAAAAAATATGAGACCAATATAACTACTCATAAATACCTACATGATGCTGCATGGATACATGCCCAAAGTCTACATAAACTTGGGACTGACACACACTACTTCATAATGATTTACTTTTTGCCACTTTGATAATCTAGACTTGTGTTCACTCAAATCACTATGTAAAGAAAGCTAGCCATTCTATTGATCAAGGTAGACCAAATTGTGAATGTGGATATGAATGTCGAAGAAACACATCTCTCATAGACTCCCCCACTTAAAATTGATGATGACCTTGGCACTGGCATGGCTCTTCCATTAGTAACTTGAAGGCAATCCCCTATTCAGTCTCAACCCAGAGGCAAGAGGTCAAGATGACCATATTTTAGACTCAATCCAAGCCAAGAGGCCAACACATCCCCTTTCCAATCTCTATCCAAAATGATAGTCAATATATCAACACATCCCCTTTTGAGACCCAAAGCTAAGAGATCAACACATCCCCTATTCAGGCTCAATTTAGAGTCAATAGACCAACACATCCCCTTTTTAGACCCAAATCCAAGAGATCAACACATCCCCTATTTAATCTCAATCCAGAGTCAAGAGACCAACTCATCCCCTTTTCAGACCCAAATCCAAGAGATCAACACATCCCCTCTTCAAGCTCAATCTAGAGTCAAGAGACTAAGGTCACACTCCCCGACCTTAACTTGAGGGATTCTTCTTGCTCCTAGCTTGCTAAAAGACTACCATTCCAACACCACTAGAAAATCCCTCTGCTTTAGATTACCAAGTAACCCACTATCTTCACCTCAACAAACTATTCCAATTGTGACTTCAATTAAACCCATCACATATACAGAAGGGTGCTTAGGTAGGAACCAACCTAGTTTGGCTTCATCAATGACTAGAGGTATAAAACTAGTTACAACTAAGAAATAAATTGAATTTTTAACAACTTCAGCACATAGACAATCTTACCTACATAAACCACACCAAACCAATGTAGCTTCACAAAGTCACCCTGATTTTCCCAACCCCAAACATAAGGTGGAATAAAATGGTTCGTGATGATCAACCTCTTTAAGATTCTACAAACACAACAAATCCTAAGTGAACCATTGAACTTCCTCCAAAATTGTACTAAAACTCCAAAATAAGATCATAGTAGGCAAAGATAACTCTTTATACCAACCACCTTGAGTCTAATAATAGGAATGAAGCCCTTACCCAATAACTCTCCTCTTGATCCAACTTGATGCACTGATCAATTATCTTCTCTATGACAAAATAAGATGGTGTCCCCTTGAGCATACTCTTTGGCTATGAAGAACGCACCACACATCAACAAGTAAAAAGAAACTCTTGTTCCCCCTCAACATCCCAAATACCAACAAACAATGCAAGATACACTAAATGCATGCTAATTCCTACACTCTTCTGCATACTCAACTAAACATCCCCTTCATCTTCTCAATCTCGCACCTCTACATAGTCTTCACCATGCATATCTGCAATATATCCAACATAAAGAGATCCAAGATGGGGATAATCTATCACTTTACCCTTCCAAAGTAAACCCTATCTTAGCATAAATTAGATGGCTTGTAACTACTCTAAACCTCCTTGAACCTTTAGAGGTTTTAAGGCAAAGTTTTCAAGGCTAAATAGCTAACTTATAATTGTAGGACAACCCATGTCCATGTGAATAAATCTATTTTCAATCATAGATCACCAACTCCATAATAATCAACCTAGCACATCACAACAACCATATTTGGACCCAAGCTTCAACCTAGCATTGATTCCCACCTAAGCACACACATCATTTACTCACACTATTCATATGTCTCCTCCATGTAAATTACAAACACCCTTACCACTTTGGGTAATCATTGTTGTAGTGATTCCCACCACATGTCCAATACCTCAAATATAATTAATTCCCACTTGATTCTCCATCTAGTGACTTCTTCTTTCCATCCATGAAAGTTCTCTAAGACTTTTGAGATCCCTTTGATGACACTGGAGTAGCCTTCATTCCCTAGTCACCAATTGGATACCCTAAAAAATTACTCAACCCCTTACCAATGCCTCTACCCATGAATGGACAAGAGCCCAAGGTGATTTTAGATGAAAAATCATCTCTAAAATTTAAGAGATGATCTATGATAGTAATTTCTTCACTAACATTAGACACTTCATGGTGATAGAGCTCCCCCTAAGCCCATGATTGAAGAACATGAGTGAATTTAAATAATTTATCTTCCTCTAACATGTTGGTGACTTCTAATAAAAGGACTTAGAAAGAATCAATGTACTCTCTCATCTCCCCCACTTGCTTCAGTTCACTTAGATTGATCCTAGCCAACCATGTTACATTATTAGGTCAAACTTGATCTTTAAGGGATTCCTTCAAATCCTTCTATGATTTTAACCTCTTTGTAGAACTCATTGATCTAATGTCATTAACTAAGGTTATATACCAAATGTTTGGCATACCTGTGAGGTAACTTATTATAGTGTGCAACACCTATGTGCATGATAGACCCCCCATCCCTAACAAATACTCCTCCATGTCCCAAAATAAATTATCTAGAAGATAATCATCTTGCATACCATCATAACACTCTAGGTTCTTCAAATTGGGGAGCTTCAAGACTGTAGAAGAACTAGATCTTGATGCTTTCACTAAACCTAATACCATTGATTGATATAATACCAGTTCATCCTGTAACTTAGTCTAGAACACCAAGATCTCCTCCAACCTTATAGTAAGTTCCATGATTTCCTACTCCATGGTAGTCACCTTCTCCTCAAGCTCATTGAATCTCATACCCACATGGACCCCCATCAATTAGAACTAGGCACCAATTTTCTCGACAAGGCCTTCTTCCATAACTTTTCACTTACTCTTGTGGTGATTGCCACCACCTTCACCTTTGTCCTAAACTTGATCATGACCTCTATTAGCCATATTCTTGATAAATAAGCTAGATAGATCTCCTACCATACTAACTCAAACATAACACACTATATTGACTTGATAGGGGAAGGCATAAAATAGTTTAACTTAGGTAAACATAATCTTATAAGACACAAACTATGCGCTCTAATACAAATGGCCATGGGGCCAACTCGAGAGAGATGACCACTTGTGTAGTACCACTTGTTCTAACCTAAATCCCTCATTGTGATGGGATTCTAAAATAACTATAGACTATACCTTTAGTGTTTACCTATAGAAGAACATGCACAAACATAGTAGAATTCTACTTATATAATAAAGGATTAGCAACAAAAGAAAACCACACACTTGTAAAGATTGGGAAATCAACTAAAAACACACATGAGCATTCACATAATGCATGAAATCTAGGAGAAACATGTATTTTATTAACTCTTCAAGATAATATGGTCCAAAGTATAATATATAGGCCAACTAGCCAACATACACAATAACTACCAAGTTGGGCTCAGTCGATAATGTTCAAAACCACTCAGATGATTGCAATGAACAATTCCCTCCCGAGGTCTGATTACTCTCTACCTAGGACAACCCAGCCCCTATTTCATCAAATTTGAGACCAATAGAACTAATCACAAAGACTTGATTGATGCTACATAGATACGTGCCTATGGTCTACATAAACATGGGACTGACACACACTAATTCACAATGATTTGCTTTTCATGACTTTGAAAGTCTAGACTTGTGCTCACTTAAACCATTGTGTAAATAAAGATAACCATTCACTTGATCAAGGTAGACCAACTCATGAATGTGGATAGGGATGTTGAAGCAACACATCCCTCATAATCATCAACACATTATGTGCCATTTTTAAGCTACAAGTTTCTCTTGGCCTAATTGTATTATAGTTAGCTAAGTGTCTTTTTTATAATCTTGACTAAGTTGAGACATCATTCTCTATCACCTTTTATTGACTTGAAAAATTACTCCCATGTTAAGAGGTGACATATCCATCTAGGTTATAAATGAAACTACTAACCTTGTCCAAACCTTATATACCTCCACCAAGGGATAACCTTATATGAAGCCAAGTCTCTTTTTAGATAAGTTAAGGTAACCTTCCCATTATGCTACTTTTCCAATTCATAAACTTGCACCTTTATTCCAATATATGAACATTGGTTTTAATGTATTGATCTTAGGCTGGAAAGTAGATATGATATTTGTCTTATGATTAAACTCATAATCCTCAATCCTTGTTGAATCTCTTATTATAGATAAATAGAGTGGTATGAAGACTATGTTTCCATTTATGATTATGTGCTCTATTTTTGGATCATCACCTTTAGTACCTCTTCAATTCAACCTAAATGGAGAAACTAACTTCCATACTCTAAGGGGTTAAACACAAGCTTGTTTCCTTTGATTTGAAGCCATTCATAGAGGGTCAAAACACTGTAATTATCAAACACTATCTTATGCCTTCAATGATGCTAAATTCTAGCTAAATGAGATGATCATGATTATCTCCTCATTTACACACATGAAAAACTAGTTTAAAACAAATTGATAAGGATGAACATGATTTTAAAGACTACATCTGCTCCTTATTTCACATAGAACACTACAAATAGATGAGGAAATTGAAGCCATTGGGAATATGTAGGTAACTTGGAGTCACTAACAAGCTTAAAAATTGTTCATGAAGCACAAACCCTCAAACTTGAGACCCTAACCATGAATTGGAATCTCATAAGGAGTAATAACATTTTTCAAGTTAATTCAACCTATCTCTTCTTTTTTACTCTATATTAACTAAAAACTATTGACCTTTCTTGACTTGTCCAAGAGAGAGATGAGAGAGAAGAACTAATTTTTGACATATTTTGATCTTACCAATAAATTTGAACCTGGAAAATACATGGGGATATGAAGAGACTTTCATGAAGCCTTCCCAAATACTAAATGTGTCATTCAATCTGTATAACTATATGAAATTGTCTATTTTATAGTTGATCTCCTTCTTTGTATGTTGAACCCACAGTTTTGAATTTCCAAACTATCATCTAAAATATAACTAACATGTGGTACATTGTGTTTCATATTGAAACATTTGTCATTTATGGAAAACCATACATTTTACTCTAATATGACCAGAAATTGGCATAGCATGACATAAGACTAACTAGGCAAATGTGACAAAGATAAAACATATTTTGTGACTTTAAAAATGCGACTAGACTTCTCTTAGACCATGGTCACCACATTAAAACCTATAATTCCTCATGAAAATTTTGAATATGCAAGTGGGTTTGATCAAATTTGACCTAGGGTTAAATTTAGTCAACATTTTAGCTATTTCATAGGGGTAACATGCCTGTTATGCTAAGGATCAATTGCCTTCTCCTATCTTTTCGAAATGGAGTCACCCATACACTAAAATTGACAATGAAATTCCTTTGAAAGAACCAAAAACTACACCAAATAGAAAGTAGGAAACAAACACTCAAGATAAGACAACAAATCAAACACACTAAGGAAAAACACACCACAACTCAAAGGAAAACACACAACTATCTTAATATATAGAGTAAATCATCACACTTAAGTTGAAAGATATTTTATTCATTGATTCAACTAGGGTCAAATGAAATGATTATTGCATCACTATTTCTCTAAGAAAAAATTCCTCATATGATGCATACTTTTCAATGAACACTTAGTATAGAGATAGTAAAATGACCTACAATGATTGGATATACTATTGATTGCAAGTATGTCACTTGGAGATCTCATGAATACCCCTTATATCTTTCTAATATGCTTGTTTGAGCTTGCATCTTTCTTGATTTCTATCATGCTGAATTGATACCCCTCAACCTAATCTTTTGGAGTCATCAAAGCCTTCTCAATTTCAAATGTGTTTACAACAAGATATATCTATTTTTGAGATTCTTAAAGTCCATTCGTTGTTTTCATCAAACACTTCATGGTCCACCAAAGTTGTGTTTTACTTGGTAGAGACCTCAAACTCCTCTTTGTGCTCATTTAGTGAATGATTACCTTGACCTCAAGTCTATAATATTTTTAAAAATTTACAAGAATGATTATCTCCTAAAATTATTTCACTATGGCATTAAATTATTGGCATGCATCATATGCTTCTTTTTGAGGTTCATGTTCATGATTGTTCTTTTCCTTAATAAGAAAAACTAACTTCTCAATTAGATTGTCATGTTTTGTCATAGTTGGGATACTCACATCATCATCCATGTGTACAAGTTAATTATCCCATTAAACTTTCTATAAATTATCATATGAATCTACCTCAATATTTCCATAACAATCTTCATGGAGTATGTAAGTACCAAGGCCTATCTCTTCAAATCCACCTTGTTCATCTCCCCACTCATCAAGGTACAAGTTATATATGCTATCAATAATATTTATAATTTATTGATCACTAGGGTGATCATATTTTTCAATGAAATTAAAATTAGTGTTATAAGTATAAAGCACATATGGCTCTACATGAAAACTAGAGAGAGGTTCTAATTTGATTGTCACTTTTGCACCATATCTAGTCATAAATCCCATATAAGACCAATCTAAAGTCATATAACCTCCAATCTTAGCAGTAAACTCTCTTGAAAAAAAAGTGAAAAATGAGATGGCACATCCACAACTATAACATCTTGAAAAATGGTAAAATTAGGAGAATAATATGGAATAAGTTGCAAACCTTTGATTATGCTAATGGTCTTGGTAGTTGACCCATCTAATTATATCACTCCTTTGGAATGAGGCTCATACTTCAAGTTTAATTTAACAAATACTTACTTGGGTATGACATAAGTAATAGATACACTATAAATAATACAATTATGTACCAAATCATCTCTAGTGATGATGGATAAATAGAATAGAAGAGGTTTTTCTATGTTTTTAAATTTTTTTGACTATCCTTGACTAGGTTTCAAAGTGTTTTTCAAGACTGTCTCTTTCACACTAAGCTACTTAGTTGTAAAATTGATCTTGGATAGTTCCTTTTGAAGTATATCTACTTATCTAGGTATTAATAATGTATCCCACATTGATACATTCACATGATACCTCTTCATTTTCTCTATAATGTTAGTGAAAGATCCACTGACCTTATCTTGTCCACTAGTAAGAATCATGCTTCTTATACCTTGAGAATTTTGAGGTATGAAATAAATCCTAGTATTATGATCTCTTCAACTTACTTTTTCACTTATAATGACATTAGACATACCTACCCTTGTTTTTTTTTAACATTTATTGATTGACCATTAGCATCCCCTTGAACCTATTCAATTGCCTTCCTCTTTGGTCTTGTGTTTGTAGCTATAGGACTTGAATCCTTACTTGGTTACCCTTGATAATTCATAAAACATGAATCATATTGCTGAAAATTGACCAATGTAGACCCAACTTAATTGCTCTTCCCATTGTTCTCTCCTCCATTTAATACCTCATCTTGAGTTGTAGTTGGCATATTCCCAAAATTTCCATGGAAATT
>JARHVA010010793.1:45000-128285 GCA_037957365.1 Torreya grandis
TATCATTAAAAATCCTCAAAATATTCTTATTTAATTCCATTTTAACTTCATTATCACTATCATGGAAACTAAGTTCACCCATCACTTCACTTCCTAGTTCAAGCCAAGATGAAGTTGTAGGTTGTTATTTTTTCTTTGCATACTTGAAGATGCTTGTTATTAATGTAAAACCAATTACATATTGGTTTTCCACATAGTTTCATACTTTATCCTTTAAAATATATTATGACCTATATTACCTTCCTTTATTTCCTCAACAAAATACTATTGATGTTCTTACTTTCGTTATAGGTGGAGATTTGGGGTATTGGCTGTAGGTGAAATTGGTAAATGCCTCTCCCCGTAGATTTCAAGATTTAAACATTTATAATTGTAAATTTTAACCATAATCATAACTTTTATGGTGAAAAAATACTTTCCTCATGATCTAATGTCTCTCACACTTAAATCTTAAGGCATTTGAGTTGGCTATAGGTGATGTTTTTGAGCTTGGAGAGCCAAAACACTATTTTTTCCTGGAGAGGATATTTTCATCAAAAAACAATTGTAGAGGACTCAAATATGATGGGGAAGGAACTAAATAAGGATTATAAAATTGATTATGGTCATGACTATGGTCTTCTCTTTCCACCATTGGATCATCCATTGCACTAGAACTACCTCTTCTTTGGAGCTTATTGAGAACATCTTCAAAGTTTCTTGGAAGCTTGACTAAGAATATTTAAAGATTAATATAACATCTTAAGAATTTACTAGATCATCTTCGAAGATTTACTAAGCATCCTCAAATCTCAATAGAACATATTTAGAGCTACTTGTAAAATCTTCAGAGCTTCTTGAAACATCTTTGGAGCATATTCAGAGCATCCTAATCATCTTTAGACCTTATTTGAAGCATCTTTGAAGCTTCCTGGAGAATATTCAAAACATATTAGAACATATTCAAAGATAAATGTTTCAAAAAAAAGGTGTTACCAAAATCATTCATAAATTTTCAAGCCTTCAAATTCTCTCTCAACAGAGAGACATTAAGTTGCCTCTCAACAACTCCCAACACCAAGCTGAGACCTTCCACAATACTGCATTGCATCATCAAGTCAAGACTAGAAAGAGACTAGTCATGAAGGTGAATGGTCTAGGAGAGTGGCCTAATCCATCTAGGTAAACATTTCATATGTAGTCCCATGTTTTCCAACATTTATGGTGACCTTTTGGATTGCATGCTTGTCTATACAAAAGACTAGTTGCTTTAGTCTATCCATTAGGCTTATGGAGTCACAAAAGTCTTTTTCAATTGATCATAAGGTTACAAATATTTTTATTGGAATTCTCAAAACAAAAAAATTAACCTAAATCAAAACAACAATGTGCTCAAGGCAGTTAGGGAAGGAAAACACACAATAAAAGGGAAATGTGCACAAGGAACTTGGAGGATATAAAAAACTACTAAAACTACTATGTACAAGATATTTTTAGAATGAATCCTCCTAGATAAAAAGAAAAAATCCTTATGTCACCTTCATTTGATGAGAAAAGATGTGAAATAATCTACCTATTAGACCTTTGATTTCTTGAACTCAACATCTTTAAGATTTCTAATCCTCTTGGTAATGCTCCAAAGGAATCACTAGAATAAAAAATGTTCCCAATGAATATAAATTGATCTTGATTCTAAAAAATTGCCTCATTCTAGTGTTCCATGATTGGATAGCTCTCCAATGTGACCAAAGCTGAAAATGCAACCTCTGATGACTCATTAGGATCATGTTTTTCAATATGCACATTTTGATCCACTACTTCCTGGACCTACTTACCTCCAAAAAGTCATCCTCCTCTTGGTCATTGGAAAGGATTCCAATATAAACCTCACTCTTGTATTTCTCCTTTGGGACAACAAGCTCCTTAAATCCTTCAATTGAGGAACATCTTAAAGTAGCTAATGATGGCATGGTGTCATCTAATGGAACTATGGTATAACACTTCAAGATATCTACTACTAGTGAACACTTCAAGCTCCCCCATGAAGATATGCTATAATTGATGACATGAATCCTCTTTAACCTTATTTTCAAAAACTACCACCACTTCTTCATGCTTTCTTGGAGATGCAAATAGATCATGTATGTCCTTTTGAAATATGCTCTGTGATAGCTTCAATATACTCAACTCCTCTAATTCATTTTGACTACAAGTGATAGGATAATAATATTCAATGAATAAATGAAATTCAATGAAAAGGTTTACCTATTCTTTAGTTCCTTCATGTGGATCTTTTACAGCTACAACCTCATCTTCTACCTTCAAAGCCACATGTTCTTGTTGACAAAAAGAAAGGGTGTGAGGGAAAGATAATTCCTTGAGATGATATAAACTTGATAAAGTATCCTTAAAACTTAATATTATGGGTTTAGGAATATTGGGGGATTATTGGAGAGGTGAATCTAGTGGATCTTAAGGAGGGGAGATAGAGAATTAGAACTCTATAAATCAAAATCATTAAACTGAACTATGCACAAACCACTTTCTTTTTAAACCAAAACTTCCTCCTCTAAGATTCATTCTTGGGTTACCACAACCATCACTACTTCCTTCATCTTTATTCTCTCCTTTATTTATTTCCATGATAGAAATGTATATGGTATATCCACCTTGTTATCTTTTTATTATTAAATAGTCCTAGTAGATAGTGGTCTCACTAGTAAGGGAATGATATAACTAGGATCATTGGCATAGGGAGAGATCTATTGGTGGGATGAATTCATGATATTTAGATGAATTTTATTCATTTTATATCCATATAATAGGTCATATTTTGCAAATGGATATGGTGGGAGGGCAAGAAGGTCCACTTAGTGGAGTAGTAATATAAAGAATTGTGGGATGCTCTTGGGGAAGAGTGGGATGAATATGCTCATGAGGGAGAGTGTGTATAGGGGTATGAGAGGGTAATTTTTTTTTTTTTTTTGGTTTGATATGTTATTTCTCCCATAGATTTAACACTTATTCAATGGATAGTACCCACTCCTTCATCTCTATATTCTCAACATGTGGGTAGTCACCTTCTTTAGTGGATGCCCACACACTCCAACTATCATGTAAGAATATCCTTATCCCATATATGGCATGAATGTGTAATTTTTTACAAGTCTAACCTCCTTACTAATTTTCATGATTAATTTCCCTTGATCTATTATTTATTTTCTTATTCTTGACAAGGATGGGCCATGCTAAGGTTGGCTAGGGGGCTGATTTTAAGATCTTAGAGGCTGAGCTTGAGGATCCTAGAGGGGAGAGGAAAAATAAGTCTAATTTAAATGAGCCTACTTATGTTCATAAGATAAATACACACTCTCTAAGCTTTGTACCATGCTTCTCAACCATATTTTTTTATCCCTCTCATAAATTGTCCATTGTTCATCCTCACAAACTAACCACCTATTCTTTACCAACTGAAGAGAAATCTTTGCCTCTTATAAAACATGGATATGGATGAATAAAAAAAGTTTTAAACCCATACCAATATCCATTATTTTTTTCATATAATCTGATAATGCTTTCTTTAATCTTGACAAGGATGTAATAGGATAAATATAGTCTTGACAAGGGGGATTAAAGGATTGGTTTGAATGTAAAGGATGTTGATTTTGGTCATACATAGGGGTAGGAGGGAAGAAAAGCCCATGATTGGGATAATATGTGTGATCATAGAAATCCAATAAGGGATGCTCTTAGAGTTTTATAACAAGTAACAAAAATTTAATAAAAACACGCTAACACTAACACTTACAAGCATAGATCTCAGGGCTGAGCATAATGAACAAAACCAAATAAAAAGCATAACTAAAATGTAAAAGACATATAATTTATTACCTTATTTGAATTATCCAAATGTTGTGGTGAGTTGGCTTGCTTGGTTTGTGCTCAAAGAGTCTTTGATAATGGATTTTTTGTATCTACCTCTCTCTTTGGGACAATTATGGATTGTATTGGCTTGATGCGGCTCATGCTTTCTTGGTTCAATATTTTGGCATTATAACATTCTTGATATGAATATCATGCAAAAACATGAATTTTATAGATCTAAAATCTCTAATATTGTAAATGAAGAGGCAAGAGATTTATTGAGGTCAATATACCCCCATTTTTGAAAAATGGGAACCCATGTGTCAAATTGTGCAAATGTGTACCCTAAAATTGAAAATTTGTTTGATCAGAGTGTCATTATCATTATTGCACACTATTTTTATTTGAATATCAGCTAAAATTATTATGGATAGCATATTTGTGCATGATTATAGTTTTCCCTTGTTTAATTTTGGAAACTTTTGATCTCTATGTTTTCTAATTATAGGTCCAATAAGGTCTATTTGGAATGAGAAATACTCAGGTTTCATGATTTTAATATTTACTTGATTCTTTAATAGCCTTTGGACTATTGGAAATCAAGTTGAATTGATAACCTTTAGTCTAAGTTTAATCTAAATACTTGATTTGAATCTAGTAGGAAATTTTTCCATGGGAACATTTTGAATAATGCTATGGACTTAGTTCATTTTTATTTCCTAAGGCTTAATCATGTTTTTCAACACAACCAAACCATAGTCTAGAATCTATGCTTAGTCCCTTTTATGTCTCGAGGCCCCTTTTTTGGTATTTATATTATTTATAAGGTCATTTTTTATGTTTTTACCTATCAAGTTTTATATTTTGGGCATGTATTTTTGATCTTTTCCTTTTAAACTTTGTCTAGAATGAATTACCCTTCAAGGTTTATGTTTTAGATACTTTATCTAAGTGTTTTTAGACTTTCAACTTGAGCAATTTTGCCAAAACTTATCCTTAAAGTTTTTTCGGAATACCCTTTGTTATTTTTGTGAATGGAACATACCATTTGGGTTTTCTAAAAGTAAACCTTGGATTTTTGTCAATGAATATTTTGTCTCATGCAAAAATCCCTAAACAATGATCCCTAGGGCACATACCCTTTGAGATTTGTGTAAATTACCCTTTGGATGTTTTGTCAATGACACTTTCCATATATAATTGCCTTTAAAACTTTTTTAAATGGTCCTTTTCCCTCATAAATTACCCTTAAAACTTTTAAAAGTGCCCTTTCCCCCATGATAAGTGCCCTTCAAGACTTTTATCTCGAGTAAATGCCTTGCCAAGTGACTCTTCGGGAGGATTGTTTTTGACATTTTATTTGAAAAATTTCCCCTAAAACTATATCCCAAAATAAAATGCTTGAATAAATTCAAGTGAATTCTATTATATATGCTAGAATTATTTTTTCTTTATATTTACAGGAAATAGAGCAAACTAGAAAATGACAAGTGACAAGCTTGGTAGACTATCCTAGGAATGTACTTAAAATTGATGGTTATGCACCTATCAAAGACATCCACATAGATGTCAAATTAAGATCATGTGAGTGTAAAATTTAAGATGATAGATAGTCCTTAAGACATGCTTAAAATTGGAAATCACGTACCCATCAAAGGCATTCATATAGATCTCAAATAATGGTCACATGAACATCAAATTTAAGATAACAGACCATCCTAGGGATGTGCTTAAAATTGATGGTTGTGTACCCATAAAATACATCCACATGGATGTTAAATGATGGCCACATGAATTTAAAATTTAATATAGTAGATAGTCCTCAAGACATTTTTAAAATTTATGGTCATGTACCCATCAAAGACATCAATGTGGATGTCAAATGATGATCATAAGAACATCAAATTTAAGATAGTAGATAGTCTTAGAAATGTGCTTAAAATTAAAATCCATGTGCCCATCAAATACATTCTCAAAGACATCAAATGATGGTCATGTAGATGTCAATTTTAACATAGCACAGATCCTCAATCATGTGTTTAAAATTGATGGTCACACAACCATCAAAGATGTTCCCATAGACTTCAAAAATCCCTAAACAAAGATCCCTAGGGCACATACCCTTTGAGATTTGTGTAAATTACCCTTTGGATGTTTTGTCAATGACACTTTCCATATATAATTTCCTTTAAAACTTTTTTAAATGGTCCTTTTCCCTCATAAATTACCCTTAAAACTTTTTAAAATGCCCTTTCCCCCATGAGAAGTGCCCTTCAAGACTTTTATCTTGAGTAAATGCCTTGCCAAGTGACTCTTCGGGAGGATTGTTTTTGACATTTTATTTGAAAAATTTCCCCTAAAACTATATCCCAAAATAAATTTTTTGAATAAATTCAAGTGAATTATATTATATATGCTAGAATTATTTTTTCTTTATATTTACAGGAAATAGAGCAAACTAGAAAATGACAAGTGATAAGCTTGGTAGACTATCCTAGGGATGTACTTAAAATTGATGGTTATGCACCTATCAAAGACATCCACATATATGTCAAATTAAGATCATGTGAGTGTTAAATTTAAGATGATAGATAGTCCTTAAGACATGCTTAAAATTGGAAATCACGTACCCATCAAAGACATTCATATAGATCTCAAATAATGGTCACACGAACATCAAATTTAAGATAACAGACCATCATAGGGATGTGCTTAAAATTGATGGTTGTGTACCCATAAAATACATCCACATGGATGTTAAATGATGGCCACATGAATTTAAAATTTAATATATTAGATAGTCCTCAAGACATTTTTAAAATTTATGGTCATGTACCCATCAAAGACATCAATGTGGATGTCAAATGATGATCATAAGAACATCAAATTTAAGATAGTAGATAGTCTTAGAAATGTGCTTAAAATTAAAAATCATGTGCCCATCAAAGACATTCTCAAAGACATCAAATGATGGTCATGTAGATGTCAATTTTAACATAGCAAAGATCCTCAATCATGTGTTTAAAATTGATGGTCACACAACCATCGAAGACGTTCCCATAGACTTCAAATGATAGTCACATGGATGCCAATTTTAAGATAGTTGCTAGGATCCAAATTCAAAAGTAATGGTCATAATTAAATAGGGATGAACAAAATTATGCGGAGACATGATGGAAATGCCACATCATAGCCATGTGAGTGCAACAAGACAAATCAAAGACCTTGTATACCTAATAATGTAAAGGTTAGGATCTAAGCTCATAATGTTTGAACTAGCTCTCACCTTTTGAGCATTATTGAAACTTGAAAGAATTCCCTGGTGAGGCAAGGACCATAATCAAACCTTATGAGCATTATAATTAACTTGAGGGAGGCTAAATCATCATTTGTGTAAAGGTATGTCAAGCTAGAGTCCATTGGTGAGTAGTTTAAAAGGATTTTCAGAAACTAGGGGACCTATCCTATATCCTCAAACAACATAAAGATGGGATAATGATTATATTAGGTAGCATCAGAGAGAAATTAAGACCCTACAGTAGTAATGAAACACTTCATCATCTAGTGGGTCCCAAAGTTTGATGAAATAATAATATTCCTTTTATAACAAATATTGTATAATATTTTGAATTAGGATATTCTTTTATATAAACATGTGAAATTCGTAAGAGCAAATTATTTATAGGTCAGTTCATTAGAAAAGACCATTTTTTATGGAATGTAATATAAATTAAACATGTCCTATACACTTGTACAAATGTAATTTGATTAAAATTAATCGACATGCATCTATACATGTTATAAAAGGATCATTGTCAATTGTCAAAAGGAGGGGGAATTTTTAGAACCAAAATTACTTTGTAAACTTGGAGCAAACAATACAAACAACAAATTTTGTAAAGATTATCTAGTATTTTTCTGTGTTTGTTATCATGGCTTTTTTCTAATTGTCTCATTCTTATTGCCAGATTTGAATGGTTCTTATGGATTCTTGGTGTGTAACTTTTATTGTAGAGTTGTTAACTCATATTAATTATAGGTTGATTGAAATTCCTTGGGTTCATTTCATTTTCTTACTCTTCTTGCATTTATGCTAATGATCTTTGCTTGTAGGGTAAAATTATAAATTGAACCTAGTTCTTATCTACATCTTTGCAAACCTTATTTATAAGTTTGTTTCATGTGTGATGCGAATTGGGCTAAGTTGTTTCACTTCACATGTCAGTTTTAAGTGCATGACTAGATGAAATATGAACTTTGTCATGATGTTTGGAATGAATATCAGCAACATATCTTTCTTCCCTACCCTTACTTTTGCTTCTTTTTAAACCATATTACCTTAGTTTAATTTCTATTATAAATATCCATCTTAGAGTATTTCATAGATTAGTTCTTGATCATAATTCACTATTATTAGAATATATAATTCATACTTTACATAAATCTAATATTTGTCCATGGTGGCTCTTAACTACCAAACTAATATAAATATTATGAAACAAACCACTTGCTTTGCCTTTATTCCACTAATAGATAACAAGATTATCACAACCTATAACTCATGTGCTGAATTATTTGAATTCTAAAATGAGAAGTGTTTCTTGAAAACTCTAGGCACCTGTGGTAAACATTTAGACATCAATAAGAGGAGCTTTGATAGCACTAAAAGGAGGGACTTAGTCAGATCTTTGTGAATTCACAAATTTTTTGCTAATTCTAACATGTTTTGATAAAATATTAGTGTATTTTTTGCATATTTGAGTGATCCTTTGCTAAATTATGTAAAAATCATTGATATTTATGGTTTTAAACTAGTATTTGGGCTTCCTTTAGCCAAAGATCAATATTCTTTGAATATTTATGCATATCCATGTAAAAGTAGTTCATGCTTTATGTATTCCCCATGTTTAAGGCTAGTAATGGATTTTTTTTTTTAAATTATTGGTTCTTTGAAAATTTGAGTTTATTCAAGCTTAGAGGTGTAAAATCCCTCTCATCCATTAATCTAGATGTATCTTTGAACTTATTTAGTTAAAGATAGACGTGATTTACATGTATTTGTGTAAAACTGGCTTAACATGCAAACTTAATCATTGTACTTTCCAAAGATTAATTTAATATGTTATATTTTAAATAGGATTAAAGGTCACAAGATATAATTCCCAAAAGCAAGGGTTAGTTGAGTGAAATTATAAAAGTCTCAAACACTTCACTAGTTCTAGGTACTCATGTGTTTAAGGTATGACTTAGCTAGGTGGTTCTTCAATCAATGTGTTAATTATTATTAGATTAAACAAAACACAAAGAGAAAATGAGATTGAGAATAACAGAGCACTTATTCAACATGTTCAACCAAACATGAAGGCCTATTAAATAGGCAAACAAATGAAATACCCGTGAAGCATGAGACGGGTATAAGAAAACTAACCTACGTCAGCTTACATGAAATAGCAAAGACCGAACAAACAACTAACCTCTTAACCAAAGTGGTTAAGGCAACTAACCAACATAAATTACCTTAGTAAATAACTTAAGGTAAATACAATAATATGCTAACACCCTCCCTTAATGACTAAACTAGAAACAAGACCAAGTTTATCTCTGAATTTTATGAACTTGTCTGTACCAAGTGGTTTGGTCATTATATCAGTTGGCTACTTTGCAGTGGGGCAGTAGAAGAGACTAATGTCTTCATTTGTAACCAACTATCAGATGTTATGATGGTGAAACTCAATGTGTTTAGTCTTGGCATGAAATACTATATTCTTCACCATCTTCAAAACACTTTGGTTGTCACAAAAAATTGGAGTAGGCTTTGATGACTCAAACTGAAGATCCTCCAAAATTTTATTTATCCACATGGTTTCACAACTTGCACTGACCATAGCTTTATACTCTACTTCTATTGAAGATAATGCCACTGTAGTTTGTAGTTTGCTCTATCATGAGAAAACTCTTGAACCAAAAGTGAAAACATACCCTGTTGTAGATTTTCTTGAATCAACTAAACCTACCCAATCGAAATCAGAATATCCTAAAAGTTCAAAATCTACAAACTTCTTATGCACTATGCCAAAGTCAAGAGTACCTTTGACATATCTTAATACTCATTTTTCAGCTAACCAATGGACTTCCTATGGTTTAGACATGAAGCGAGATGGAAAACTCACTGTAAAACAAATATCTAATTTGGTGGTAGTGAGGTAAATGAGACTACCCACTAGTTGCCGATACACTGTTTCATTGACCAGAGGTGAATCAGTGTCTATTGAAATTTTAGCTCCTACTTCCATAGGTGTGTGAGTTGGATTACAATCCATCATTCTAAACCTTTCTAGAAATGAATTGGCATACTTATTCTATGACACGAATACAATATTACCACTTTGCCAAAACTCAACACCTAAATAGTATTTTAGTAGTCTTAAGTCTATCATGTCAAAAGTACAACAAACATCAGCTTTCATTTACTGAATGAGACTAGTAATACTCCCAGTGATGGCTATATCATCAACATATATAATGAGAATCAAGATATCATCACCATACACCTTTACATAGAGGGTTGGTTTCGAGTTACACCTTTTGAAACCTGACTCCCTAAGATATGAGTCTATTTTTGTATACTAAGCTCAAGGAGCCTACTTGATTCCATACAAGGACTTGATCAACCTACAAACAAGATTTTCCTTACCAAAAACTTGAAAACCCTATGGCTAAACCATGTAGACTTCCTCCTCCAGATCTCCATTCAAGAAAGCACTCTTTACATCCATTTGGTGCACCTGCCATCCAAACTAAGTAGCAATAGCAATAATCAAATGAAAAGTTACCATCTTGGTGGTTGGAGCAAAAGTCTCCTCATAATCAACCCCTTCCTCTTATGCATAACCTTTTGCAATAAGTCTAGCTTTGTGTTTGTCCAAGGAACCATCTGCTTTGTATTTTACCTTATAAATCCACTTACAACCAATGGATTTCTTTCCTGGTGGTAGTTCCATCAACTTCCAAGACTTATTTCTCATTAGGGAATCATATTCCAATTGCATAGGTGATTCCCACTCAGACTTCCCTTTGGCCTCTGAAAAAGAATTAGGCTTAAATACTTGTGAAACATTAGTTATTAGAGCAAGATTGACATGCTCACCTCTATTACCAAACTGCTTTCCTGATCTCAGTCTTCTACCTTCCACACCTTGTGGCAAGTCTCCTTCTTTTAGTGCTTCAATTGTGGTAGTATACCACTTTGGCTTCTTTGGTTGTTCTGCTGGAACCTCACAATGACATGTATCAATTCCCTCCCTAGAATGTGATTCCACTGATGAACAAGAATCCTGCTCACTTTTCACATTATAACTAATAATTGAATCATTAGATAACAATGACTCAATATCTGAAACTTGACTAGTTGCTGTGAAGTATGGCATTTGTTCATTTACTATGACATCTCTATTTACCACAACTTTGTAAGTAGAAACATCAAGTAATCTGTAGGCCTTTGACTAATCACTGTATCCAATAAACATGTATGTTTTGCTTTTTACATCCAAATTTTTTCTCTTTTGACTAGGAATAACTGCAAACCAAAAATTCTAAAATCACTTACATTTGGAGTTCGACCTGACCAAGCCTCCTCTGGAGTCATATTCTCCAAATCCTTTGTAAGACTTCTATTGAGGATGTATACTACTGTATTCATTACTTCTACCCAATACCTATATGGGACATTTATGCTTTGGACCATATAGCGAGCCATGTCCATCACCATCCTATTACACCTTTCAACAACTCCATTTTGCTGCGAAGTGTATGGTGTAGTGTATTGTCTATGTATGCCTTCAGTGGCACAAAACTGCTTGAACTATTTTGAGATGAACTCACCCCCATTATCCATTCTAAGATATTTCACTAGCCATCCTACCTACCTTTCAACCATAGCTTTCCAAGTAAGAAAGTTAGAAAAACAATCAAATTTCTTTACTAGAAACTATACCCACTTTTTCCTAGAGAAATCATCAACTAGTAATAGGAAATAATGGGCACCAGAAGGGGTAGGTGTTTGCATTAGACCATGCAAATACACATGTATCAGATCCAATACTCCCTTTGCTCTCGAAGCTTTACCAACATCAAATTAATGTCTAACTTGCTTCCCCAACTGACATCCAGTACATACATGATGACTATGTCAAATAGAAGGAATCCCCTTAACCATCTTAGTCTTACTCAATGTAGTCAAATACTGAAAATTCAAATGCCCATACCTTTCATACCATAGTGAACTTGTGCTATCAACCACTGCAAGTGCACTTTCCTTTGCTTTGATTGGATCTGCAAGCTTATACAAGCCTTTCTCATCGATCCCAATAGCAATAATCTTGTTATCTTTAGTGGTGACTAAACATTGTTGTTCTTGAAACTTTACAACAAAATTAAATTTTGAGGTGATCTCACTGATTGAAAGAAGATTTTTGTTCATATCCGGTACATACCTAACATTCTTGAATGTATAATTTACTGTACCATCAAAACTTATATGAACATTACCAAATCCTTTCACAAAATATGTTGTACCATCTCCCAAAGATACAGATTCATTACTACTATTATCTTCAACAAAATCCACATACCAGTCCTTATGGCATGTATAATGGAGAGATGCCCCTGAATCAAAGTACCAAGCTTGATCCACTACAAAATTACCACTGGAAGCCATGAAAGCAAAATCTAGTGATTCCTCACCTTCACCTTCAACTACATTCACATGATGAGCTTTCTTTCTAGGATTAGCCATATCCTATTGTCTTTTCCTACAATCTTTCTTAAGGTGACAAGGTTTCTTATAGTAAAAACATTTCCATTTAGATCTCTTATTACCACTTACTTGTGAAGATTCTGATGGATAGCTATTTTTACCAGACTACTTACCCTTTTCCTTGATAAAGAATGCACTCTTTGTGGAAGTGGATGTAGACAACACTGCTTGCTCCTATTGTCTCTCCTTTCACAATAGCAATGTAGACAATGCTTCAAAATTCAAAGTCTGCATCTCAGTAATCATGTATAAGGACTCCACAAATGACTCAAATGATGGTGGAAGATTTTGCATAACAAGAGCAATCAAATCTTGCTCATCAACAGGTTTCTGCACTACTTTCAACTGGTCACTGATGTCCTTGATCTGCAATAAAAACTCAAAAATGGAGCCACCTTCTTGCATCTTAGTGGAAAACAACAAATTCTTCAAATACAACACTCTACCAACTTCACAACCCTGATATTTTGAAGATAAAGTTTTCCATAAATCTGATGCTATAGTTGCATTTCTGACCTCTGAGATTAGATTATCTGCTACTGACAATTTTAACAACATGAGAGCCTCATGATGACATTTATCATAGTCATTGGTAGTAGTGGCAGGCCTTTGCTCTTTATCGAGCACTATTTGATCAATATTCAGATATTCACATATTGTCAAAACCTTGTGATTCCACAAACTAAAGTTATTGCCAGCCAATTTATGAGAATATAGTAGTAACAGGTGTTGAATACTAGCCATTTTACCTAGTTTTTCACAAAAATGATAAAATCAGAAAAACTATAATGACTTTTTTTTTAATTCCTTCTACACACTGATTCTATATTGACACTTAACAACCCAATCCATTTTTAACAACAAACTCAATACCATTTGCAAGATCACAAAAATTCTACCACTAAAACAATTAAATCAGGAAAACTACAATTTTGATTTAAAAAATTCTTTCTCCGTTGACATTCAGATAAAAACCCCAGAAAATGGTGAAATTTTTAGCTTCCCAGACACTTCTGTGATTATTAGTTAGTGATAGGTCCCCAATAACCCTTATTGGCTAAAATTTTGATTTATTTCAATTAAAAAGATCAAAAATAATTGAAATATTAAAACTTTAGGCTAAATTTTTTATAAAAAATGTAGCCAATCAGAAAATTGGCCTACCTCTAAAATTTCAGGCGAAGATTCTGAGCTCGTTTCTCAACCAAATTGCAAACCATTTTCACCAGTGTCTTAGTTTTGATTTAACTCATGATTTAGGATTTTGTTTCATTGAAAAAGATGAAGAAATGATTTTTTATTTTGCCGAATTTGTACGGTGTCCTTGCACAAATAAAATTCAACAGAAGCTTTTGAGCCTCTAAAACAACTTGTTTTCACTTCCTTTTGGTCTTATTTAGCCTTTTGATGCTTCTTGGTAATTTTTAGACCTTCTGGTTGAGTTTTTTGAATTCTATGATGCTTTCTCTCTCCTTGACTCTCCACTGGGCACCTGAAGCTCCTCCCTGGCAAGACACCGATCTCTCTCTGGCTTCCACAAACCTCCACTTAGGTTTTACAAAGCATAGGCTCTAATACCATATTAGATTAAACAAAACACACAGAGAAAATGAAATTGAGAATAACATAGCACTTATTCAACATGTTCAACCAAGCATGAAGGCCTATTAAATAGGCAAACAAATGAAATACCTGTGAAGCATGAGATGGGTATAAGAAAACTAACCTACGTCAGCTTGCATGAAATAGCAAAGACCGAACAAACAACTAACCTCTTAACCAAAGTGGTTAAGGCAACCAACCAACATAAATTACCTTAGTAAATAACCTAAGGTAAATACAATAATATGATAACAATTATAGTACATGATCTTCCTCAAAACCTTGAAAGGTATTTGCCTTATTTTAGTCATAATAATTTTGTCACTACTAAAGAACATATTAAGTCATTCAAAGCTGATTTGAGATTGTTGAATGTAGTTAATGAAGATGTAACATGTAGATTGTTCCCATTTATTTGCATATATGTTTCATATTATTAGTTTCTTAACCTTCTAAAAAACTACATTACTAGTTGGGATGACTTTAACAATGTTTTCATTGATCAATTTAGAAAAATTATTAGTACCTATGTCCTATATAAGTAGTTAATCAAAATTAAAAGGGATGTTAATGAAACCATTAGAATGTCTAATGCTCAGTTCCAAAAAATGTTCAGGAGAACCATATCCCTTTATAGACCCAATTAGGCTTTATCCTTATAAATTTATACAGATTATATATATCCCATGACCTCTACATTCTTGAAAATGTCTCTTCTAGTCAAAAACACATTGACCTAAGCCTACTCTGGAGTCATGATCATTAATGACCAAATGCAAACCCAAGGTTAGATGATGTATTTTATTCCTAATGTCAATTCAAATTGGCCCATCATGAATGTCATTCCTAGTATACCTACTTTAACACACAGTTCATAACCATTTTCCCTTAAGTCATACATATCCTAGCCAAAATTAGAATTTCCAAATGACACTGGTAGTGGACTTCATCCATAAAATCGTAGAACTCTAGTGCCCACATCCACTAGTAATCCTCCAATTTATGAGCCTAAGACATCAAATAATTCAAATGACTTGATATTATAAATGGTCTAGAAACTAAGAACTAGCTTTTCTTTAGTTGAAAAAATAAGTAGGAAACATAGGTGAAGGCTCTAACAAAAACTATGCATCTCAAAGGTTCAATAGGCCTCCAAATAGGTATCATGATAAGAAAAATAATGGATCATATGAAAGCATACAAATGAGTTTCTATGATATATATTTAGCTAATCATTTCAATGTTTATAAAACCTCTAAAATTATGCCTAACCAAGACAATATTGTAATGACATCTGGATTTAAAAAGACATCTCAAGGTTTCATGATAGAGGCTTTTGATTTTTCATTTGAAGAGGAAAGTGAACCTAAAGATATTCTATAAGAAGTAATAGTTCTTCAATATAAGTAACCCAATGAACAAGATCAGATACAAGATAACCTCTCTTCAAAAGGTAGCTATGAGGACACTTCATCTGAAGTCACTAATGGAGTAGAGGATACTGGTGAAGAATATGATCTTAGTCACCAATTACATTAGGATATATTGAAACAAATTGAGGTGTTCCAAGAAGGAAATGATGTCTTAGAAATCCCAAATATCGATGAGATAGAACTCAATTGGGTATAACTACCTTTATTCACTGATGATGAAGATAAAGTGGGTGAAATAGATCAAAGTTTTCCATATGAATTCATCAAAAGGTTAGGAATATGGGACCAACATGCTTCTAATGATTAGATTCCAAAGGTGAGTAATTTATTTGATCAAGATGAAGAAGCCTTTTGGGATGACTTGGAATATTTTTGTGCAAATATTGGTCATTCATTTCCACCTCAAAAAAAAACCCAATGAAAACATTAGTCTAAAGATGTTAGCCAAGCTACCATTACTGAGTGAAGATGCCATAAGCCACTATTTGTTTATGGATGAAGTAGAATTAGGACTCTTAATTTAAAGTATAATAATTTGGGAGGAAGATGATTGGGTTTTAAACCCATATCTTAAATCCATGTACTAGATAATGGAGGTGAGAAGTATAGCTACATCATCTAGAAGACCTAAACATACAAATAATCCTATCCACAAGGAGAGACCATTGAATGAAAGTAATTTCTATCATTCAAAATATGAACTTTTAGATGATTTATAACATTATGAAGCTTTATTGTGGGGCACCAGTTGTGAATACCTTATGTGGGGCATGAGAGGCCAAGGTACTTAGTGTGGAAGTATTACTACATAGCTATGTGCATGTGCATCAGTTGTCTCACCGCATCGATGGAAATGTCCCCAAGGTGTAGGACCCTTAAACTCCTTGGGATGAGTCTCTGGAGTAGGTTAGATTCCTTTTATTCTAATCACACTTGGTTTAAGACTAGTGTGCAAACCTAAATAATAGAAGGTAACCTAATGCTAGCCTAACCTTAATAACTTTCAAGGGAAAGGGAGAGAGAAGGTAAGAAGGTGCATGAAACATAAAAGGTGATGTGCCTAAAATATATTGATCATTCCTATTACCATAAACATAATTAAATCACTTGAGAGTAAGATAATATCACATAGTTTATAAAAAGTCACTCTTCATGTATGAGTACTTCACATAGAGGTATGGGAATATAGTGCTATGATGAGAGGGATGACAAATAGTCCATAGATAGTGTTAATATAGACCTAAGTTCACATATAATGCAACTAACAAATTAACTTTGAGTTTAATGAAGAGGTGTAAGGGATGAATTATCAAAGAGAGGGGTGAACATTACCCATAGACAAAAATAAACAAACATAAAGAGCACACATATCATCAGAATAACAAAAAGAGGTAAACTTAATTCTCATTGGCATACAAGGGTTTAGCCAATACAATTTCTCATGGAGGGAAATTTTTTGTAGCATGAGTCTACTAAAAATATGATGACCCTTTTTCAATAAAAGAGCTAAAATTTTATAGAGAGCAAGCCTAGATTTACAATAAATGCACTACTTGGGTGGTAGATAGAGCATTAACTTCTTTTATAGTGTCATGTCACTAATTTTGGAATTATGGTGAGCTAATTAGATCTAGAGTTGGTAGCAAGATCCTCTTGGGATGCATGTGTATGGGGAACTAAAGATATTATTGATAGATTCAAAGGATGGTGTACATTCACATCTTAATGATTGGTATTTTATCATGCATTTATTCTCTCTGATTGTACCTTAATCTCCTCTCAATAGCTTCCAACTACTTTTATTTATGTCCAACCATCACTGTGCACATGGTGCTCCCTATTTGGTCTTGGGTGTGGTACTATAAGAATTCCCTACATCATTTTTATGGGTTCTTGGAGTGGTCACTTTAGATTTCTAGGCAAGAAGAGTGTAGATGTGACACATGGAGGGATGGTGTTACTTGTATTTATGTCAGAAAGGGACTAGCCCTAGGTGAGCACTAGGTCACCACATGGAGAGAAAGTACTTCTCTTAGGAAAACTATTAATATCCTTACATCAAAAAATACTAAGTCACCACATGGTTGTAATAGAATGAAGATTCCACACTTCTTTCTTTATATGCTATGTGCACACTGGACTTATGTGCAAACCTTTGATCTAGGAGAATTCGTACACTAAGGTGTGTGTGAGAGTCACTATGATTGAGATTAAGGCAATGTAAAAATTTAGATTGTACTCTTTCATAGTGATAAGGCATGGATATGTGACCCTATGAACTAGCATATAACTCCATTAGATAAGCACAAAGAAGCCTCTGAATAAGAGTGTACATAAAGAATGAAAGTCTTAAGTGTACACTTCATGATTTGGTAAATACTCTCTATGCACCTCTTTAACTTAAGTATATAGGATATTAGAGTCCTACCTCCTTAAACATGTGTACTCTTTGACTTGTGTTCCCTAAAATCCTACCCATGAGCATACATTGGAAACCTTTAGTGAACACAAACCATCTTCTTACTCTTATGCAAACTTGTTCCCCTATCTTAGGCTTGAGTATAGATGGGAAACACTTATAGAAATTTTACTTGAAGTGCTTGGGTCATCACAAGTGTTCAATTCTTCAATAAGTCTCAAGAGGCCTTGTGTTGACCAAAGGGTGACTTGGAAATTCAATACTTCTGGTGACCTCTATTGGTCATTTACTTTGCTAAGCAGGAACCTAGTGGCCTTTGAAACAATCCATTAGGCATAGAGTCATAGAAGCAACAACCTACTTGGCCTCTACCTGAATGAATTAAACTGAGTACAACCCTCAACAAAACAAAGGGAAAATAACAAGCAAAAAATGTGTAAAATGCACCTGGAGAAAGAAAATTAAATTAAGACCATACAAATGTGCATGAAGGCACTTAGGTAAATGAAAATGCAAACTACTCTAAATACTACATATAAACTACAACCATGGGCCTTTTCCCTCCTAGATTAAAATATAATATTCTTAGGTCATTTACTTTATATACCTTCTTATTATTGATATGTGATAGATAGAGGCATGGTGGCATGTATTCACTATGAACGAGGTAAGATATAGTGATCTCTAAAGATTACTTGTAGAAGTTTATTAGACCAAGATCCCTCTTGATGAATGTATCCACCATGATGTGTAGAATCTTTCCTCTTAGATGGATGATGTCTAAAAATTCAAACCAATTCCACCCACATCTCTCAGTGCCTAACTACATTCTTTGCTTGGACTGTTCCCCTTAGGGCTTAGGTGTACTACACTCAATTATTTGGAAGCTCATGAGTTTAACAAGATCTATTTCTTCATTTTTTAGTTACTACCCCAAGTCTAATACCCCCTTCATATCTGCACCTTCTTGTGGCACCTAAATCTAGTCTGGTTAACACTTTATCTAGGTTTGAACAAGCTTTATGATGGGTCATCCATGCCTATATGTATGATATTTTCCCTATAAGCCTCTTCCTTGTGCACCTCCTCTCCTTTTATGACATGAGGTTGAACATGGCTATTAGAGTAAGGTTGGTTCAAGTTATGACTATGAGGAGGTGTCAACTTGTCTTCCAAGCTTGCACAAAATTTCTCCAGCTTATCCTAGAAAGAGTCTTCCTCTTGTGTCTACAGTTATTCCTATAGGCTCACCCTGAGATGATCACAATCATTGTTTTTTTGTGTGCACTCTTCTTGAAGGTTTGGTCCCTCTTCTAGGTCTTCTTCTATAACACCAAATAGTATCCAATTTACCCAAGAAAGGTCCATTTTAGGCCTTTGGATGCACTCTAGGATGGCACATATCAGCTTTCCCTCCTTAAGATCCTTCTCCTCTACCACCACTATGATCATTTGCTCATCAACCTACTGCTTCATCTAATTTCACCAATATTGTTTACATAGTAAAGTTGATTCTTCTATTGTGGTAGTATAGAGGTTATTGTTAATGGTAATCTCATCATCATATTCACTTGAAGTGTCTTCCTCTTCTAAATGATCCATGCTTATATTCCATGCAATTGGTTCTCCTTTGAAAATGGAGATGGTGATAGGGAAAAGGGTTTTAATTGGTGTAGGAGAAGGGGATTTTAAAAGGTTAGGAATTATGAAATTAGGATGTATGGTCCAAGAATGCTACCAAGATTATGCTTGAGGCTCATGAGGAAAGACAAGCTCTTGAGATAGTATGGGCATAGGATCTTAAACTGGCATAGGTGTAGGCTTTTTAAATCTTGGTAATTTGAAGCTTAGAAGCTTACTTGGAAGCATGGGGGTAGCACCTTACCTGAAGCTAGGGATTTTGGGCATAAAATATTCATACCTCTTAGAGTCACTTACAAGTATAAGAGGAGACTAATTGAAACTAGGAAATGATGGAGCTAGTGTACTTGGTTGTGCTTCAATCTTTTGCATCTACATAAATAACATACACATCTATTCTTCTTTGACATCAATCTACCTGGTCAAGTTTTCTTCAAATCTACACTACTCCATCATCTCTTACTATCAAATGTGAGATTAATGAGAAAACTCCTCTTATCACCTTTCATACTTCTTTTCTACTTCTATCTCCCTCAAATACCTCTATAAATCAAGGTGAATATCACCAATGTTATTTTGAGGTGGGTTTTGAGGGTAGTAGTATTGATTAGGGGTAAGGTAGTTGGCACAAGGCTAATTAGAATCATAAATAAGTTGACATAGGGGATGAACAAGGGGAAGGTTTTAGGCACTTACATGATCTTGATATGATAAATAAGGATGCATGAATGTATCATATTCATGGAATGGGGGGTGGAAAGACATATTATTAGGCACTTGGGCTACATAAACTAATATATTTGACATTTGAAGTCACCATGGTATTGAATAAGCTACCCTAAATGGTAATATGCACTGAAGAATACACCAAAATCCTTAAATAGATGATGTAAGGATCATCAAGATAGGTCCCACTAGGCATGCCAAAAACTATTGTCATTCAAAACATGCACCTATGGATGTTGTACAGTACAAGGAAGCTTTGCTATGGGGAAACAAACATGAAGAACTTATGTGGGCCATGAAAGACCAAGGCATTGGGCATGGAAGTATTAATATGTATCTATGTGTATGAGCATTAATTATCTTAACATAATGATGGAAATGTCCTTAAGGCATGGGACCATTGAGCTCCTTATGAGGAGTCTTTAGAATAGGCTAAATTCCTTCTATTTTAATTACACCTAGTTTAAGACTGATGCACGGACCTAAAGAGAAGAAACCTAACCTACCACTAGCTTAAACCTAACAACTTTAAAGGGAAAGGGAAAGATAAGGTAAGAGATTGCATGAAACATTAAAGATGTTGTGCCTAAAATATAGTGAGAACTCCTACTGCCATAAACACAATGCAGGCACTTGAGAACAAGACAATATCACATAGTTCTTGACAAATAACTCTTCATGTATGAGTACTTCACATAAAGGAATGGTAAAAAAATACTAAAATGAGAGGGATGATAAATAGTCCATAGACAACATCAACATAGACCCAAGTGCACATAAAATAAGACCAACAAGTGAGCTCTGAGTTCAATTAGGAGGTTTAGGGGATGAATGATCAAAGAGAGGGGTGAACATTACCCACATATATAAATCAACAAATATAAAGAGCAAACAAATCATCAGGATAATGAAAATAGGTGAGCTTATTTCTCATTAGCATACAAGGATTTAACTAATACAAGTACTCATGGAGGGTAAATTTTTATAGATGAGGCTACTAAAAATATGTCAACCATTTTTCAATGGAAGAACTAGGCTTTTATAAAGAGCAAGCCTGGTTTTAAAATAAATGCACCACTTGGGTGGTATATGTAACATTCAATTCTTTTACAGTGTTGTGCCACTAACTCTAGAGTTCTATGAAGTTGATTGGATCTAGAGTTGGTAGAATGATCCTCTTGGGATACACGTGCATAAGGAACTAAATATCTTCCTAAAAAAGTTAAAGGATGGCATACGTGAACATCTTGATGATTGGTAGTTACTCAGCATTTAATCACTATGACTATGCCTTGATCTCCTCTTAACTTCCTATAACTACTTATCTTTATGTTTGGCCATCATTAAGTATGTGGTGCTTCCTAGTTGGTCTTGGGTGTGGTGCTACAAGAATGCCATGTATCATTTTGATAGGTTCTTGGAGTGGTTTCTTTGGATTACTAGTTAAGATCACAAAAACAAAACATGGAGGGTTGGTGCTACTTGTATTTGTGTAAAAAAGGGATAATCCCTCGGTAAGCATCAAGTCACCACATTAAGAGATGTCACTACTCCTGGGAAAACTATAAAGATCCTTGTGTCAAACAAGCATAGGGTCACCATGTGGTTATAAAAAAAGGAAGGTTTCACACTTATTTATTTATATGCTACATGTGCACTAGACTTGTGTGAATGCCTTTGATCTAGGATAATTATTATTCTAAAGTGTGTGTAAGAGTTGTTATGTTTGGGGTTAAGGTAGTGTGTAGCTTTGGATTGTATTCATATGCAGTCATAGGGCACAGATGTGTGACCCTAAAAAATAGTGTATAAATCCATTAAATAAGAGTAGGGAACCTTCTAAATAAAAGTGCACATGAAGACTAGAAGTCTTAAGCATGCACTTCATGATTTAGTAATTTCTCTTTGTGCACCTCCTTGACTTAAATATCTAGGATCTTGGAGTCTTACCTCATTAAACATGTGCACTCCTTAAATTACACACCACAAAATCCTATGTGTGTGTGTATTAGGAACCTTTAGTGAGTGTAAACCATATTTTTACTCTTATGCAGACCTATTCCACTATCTTAGGTTTGGGTGTAGATGGAAAGTGTTTGTGCACATTTTACTTGAAGTGCTTTGGTCATCGCAGGTGCACAACTCTTCTGTAAGTCTTAGAAGGCCTTTTGCCAACCAAGGGATGATTTGGAAAGTCAAAAATAATCATACTTCAAGGTTATATAGTATACTAAATAATTTTCCATCTAATTTGGAAGGTAAGTACTTTATGTAGTTAGTGTAGGGCTTAGTTTAGTTTCTTTCATGTTTTTTACTTCTTTCTTTTTATTTCTTATCCCTTGTTTGTATATAATGTCTATGTATATTTGTTTGTTTTCTCTTATTTTGTTCCTTTCTTTTAAATAAGTCCTTTGGGATAATTATCAACTCAAATTTTATCTATCTACTCAAAAAATCCTTAGTTTAAAAATGTGGGTGTGAATTCTAATCATGTTATTAACCATGGGTTGAAAATATGAGCTTAATGTTATGGTTTTTAGAAACTAGTAAGGACTAATGGATAGGTTAATTGTTCAATGAGGTTTTAAGCTTTGTTCTGATCTAATCTTGGTTTTAATATGGATTGCACATGTAGGGTGATAGCTTAAATTATTAGGACATGGTCATGTTTGTACTTAACAAACATTATTGCCTTGGACAAAGTTTATAACCAAAGATGATTGTTTAAAGACCAAGCATTTGATCAAATTCCTAAACTTGGATAACCTGGTTCCAAACCTTTGCTATAAAGTAAAAAATGATCTAAAAAATTAAATAAAATAAGAGCTTATTATAAAATTCAAGAGCTTTCTAAGTAGAGGTGATTTTGGTAATATCCACTAGCGCTGTGGATACATGGATGGTAGTTGAGTAAGATCGTGAGTAGATCCAAAGGCATCTCTATTAGGATTATGGATGCTTGACTAGTAGTAGAGCAATGCCCAAGCCTTCCCTAATCAAATCTTGATTCTTAATGAACATCCAAGTATGTCATAAGTCAGTGTTAATGGTTCAAATCATGAAATTTGGAAGTTATTCCCTAAATCTCATGGAAAATAGTAGGTGGAATCAAAATACACCAACAACATGACTAGGTCCTAATGTTTGATCCTAATTTTGCATATGCAAGTCTTGTTTCAACCATGAATTGATATAAATAATGGTGACTAATCAAGTAGAATAACTATCATAATTATTAGTTTGAACCATAGTCTCTAAATTCTAACATATTTCTATGTTTCCCTTAGAAGTCACCATTTGTTGAGGTCAACATACCCTTATTTTTGAAAAATGGGTACCCATGTGTCAAATTTTGCAAATTTATAACCTAAAACTAAAAAATATCTTGATCAGAGTGTCATTAGAATGATTGCACACTATTTTTATTTGAAAATCATCCAAACTTATCATGGATATCATATTTGTGCATGATTTTGGTTTGCCCTTGTTCAATTTTGTTAACTTTGAATCTCTATGTTTTCTAGTTGCAGATCAAATAAGGTCTACTTGTAATGAATGATTCTTTAGTTTCATGATTTTAATGTTAACTTGATTCTTAACTAGCCTTTGGTCTATTGGAAATCAATTCAAATTGCTAACCCTTATTCTATGTTTAATCTAAGTACTTGATTTGAATCTAGTAGGAACTTTTTACATAGAAACATTTTTATTAATTTTATGGTATTAGTTTATTTTTATTTCCTATGGCTTAGTCATGTTTTTCAACATGACCAAACTATAGTCTAGCATCCATGCTTAGTCCCTTTTATGTCCCAAGACCCCCTTTTTGGTCTTTCTATTATTCACAAGGTCCTTTTATTATGTTTTTACTTATCATGTTTTATATTTTAGGCATGTACTTTTGGGCTTTTCCTTCCAAACTTTGTCTTGAATGAATTACCCTTCGATTTTTATGTTTCAAATAATTTATCCAAGTAATTTCAAACTTTTATCCCAAATTTTTTTTCCAAAACTTATCTTTTAGGTTTTTTGAGAATACCCTTCAAGATTTTTGTGAACAACACATACTCTTTGGGTTTTCTAAAATTACCCATTATACTTTTTTCATTGGACATTTTGTCCCTGGCAAAAATCTCAAAATAATTATCCCAAGCACACATACACTTTGGGTTTTGTGAAAATTACACTTCAAAAATTTCATCAAGGATACTTGCCCTACATAATTGCCTTTTGGCATTTTTGAAATGGTTCTTTTCCCTCCCAATTTACCTTTCAAACTTTTGAAAGTACACTTTCCCCCAATGAGAATTGCCCTTCTAGAATTTTTTGCTAAGAAAATGCCCTTCCAAGTGACTCTTTAAGAGGATTGTTTTGGATATTTTATCCCAAACATTTCCCATGATGTCACATCCTCAAATAAATTATTTGAATCAATTAAAGTGCCTTATACATATATATTCTAAAGTCATTTTGTCTTTATATTTGTAGTAAATAGAACAAACCATAAAATGACAACTGATAAGCTTGGTGGACCATCTTGGGGATGTGCTTAAAATTGATGGTCGTACACCCATAAAATATGTCCACACAGACATTAAATTATTGTCATGTGAACACCAAATTTAAGATGGAAGATAGTCCCTAATATGTGCTTAAAATTTATGGTCATGTCCACATCAAAGACTTTCATACAAACATCAAATGATGGTTGCATGAACACCAAATTTAAGAAAGTAGACCGTGTTGAGGATGTGCTTAAAATTGAGGGTCATGCCTATCAAATATGTCCATATGGACATCAAATTATGGTCATGTTAATTTCAAGTTTAAGATAGTATATAATCCTAGGGATGTTCTTAAAATTGATGATCGTGAACCCATAAAAGACATTCCCACAAATGTCAAATGATGGTTGCATGAATATTAAATTTGAGATAACAAAAAGTCCTAGAGATATGCTAAAAATTAAAATTCACATGCCCATAAAATAATTTTTTATGGATGCCAAATTATGGTCATATGGATTTCAATTTTAGTATAACAAAGAGCCTTGATCACATGTTTAAAATTTATGGTAACACGATCATGAAAGATGTTCTTGTGGATGCCAAATGAGGATCACATGGACATCAATTTTTAGATAGCTACTAGGATGTGGACCTATTAATTTAAAGGTTGGTATCTAAGCTCACAATGTTTGAACTAGATATCACCATTAGAGAATTTTTCGAACCTATAAGAATTAATTGGTGGGGCAAGGACCATAATTAAACCCTATGATCATTTAAATTAACTCAAGGGAGGCTAAATTTTCATCTATGTAAATGTAAGTCAAACTAAAATCCATTGGTGAGTAGTTTAAAAGGATTTTTGTAAACTATGGGACCTCTCCTATATCATATATTAGCTTAAATATGGGACAATGCTTATATTAGGTAGCATTAGAAAGAAATGAAGACCCTACAGTAGTAATAGAGTACTTCATCAACTAGTGGGTCCCAAAGTTAGGCTAAATAGGAATATTATTTTTATAACTATAATTGTATAATATTTTAAATTAGGATATTATTTTGTATAAGCATGTGAAAATTTTAAGAGCACATTGTCTATAGGTTAGTTCATTAGAAAAGATCATTTGTTCTAGAATGTAACAAAAAGGACATCTATCCTATACACTTGTACAAATGTAATTGAATTTAAACTAATCGACATGCTTCCCTACATCCTATAAAAGGAGCATTGTCAATTTTTAAAAGGAGGGAGGAATTTTTAAAGGCAAAATTACTTTGTAAACTTTGATCAAATAATACAAGTAAAGGAATTCTGCAAAGATTATCTAGTATTTGTCTATGTGTTTGCAATCATGGATTTTCTCTCATTTTCTCATTCTTATTGCTAGATTTGAGTGGTTCTTATGTATTTTTGGTGTGTAAATTTTACTTTAGAGTTGTTAACTTGCATCAATGCTAGATTGACTGAAACTCCTTAGGTTGACTTCATTTTCTTACTATTTTTGCATTTGGGCCAATGTTGTTTGCTTGTAGGGTAAACCTTTAAATTAAGCTTAGTTCTTATCTACATATTTTCACACCTTACTTAGAAGTCTACCAAATGTGTGATGTGATTTGGGATAATATATTTCACTTCAGATGTTAGTTTTAAGTACATACCTAGATTAAATCTTAACTTTGTCATGATGTTTGGAATGAAGATCAATAACATTTCTTTCTATCCTACCCTTATTTTTGCTTCTTTTTTAACTAGATCACCTTAGTTTAATTTCCATTGTAGATATCCATCTTAGATTATTTATTTATCATAATTCACTATTCTTAGTATAGATGTTTCATACTTTGCATAGATCTACTATTTGGCCATGGTGGCTCCCAACCACTAAACTAATATAAATATTATGAAATAGTCCACTTGATTTGCCTCTATTATACCAATAGATAACATTATTATCATAAAATGTAACTAATTAACTAAATTATATGAATTCTAAAATGAGAAGTGTTTCCTAAAAACTCTAGGTACTTATGGTACACATTTAGGCATCAACAAGCTTGTATTTATAGGCTTAGGAACTAACCCTAACCCAATGTAAATTAAGATGTAGTTTAAACATGGAATGAGTTAAAACCTAATATAAGTGATTCAATATAACCTTAGTAGATTTAAATATGTTAGTTACTCATGATTTTTAATTAATAGGCATAGGTCTCCAAAAAGAAATATTTTGAGATATTTTTTGAAGACTTAACTTGTAAAGGAAATCATGAAAAGTTAGGGTATTTATTATTTTTTAATTTATTTTTAATATATTTTAGATTTTTAATTAATTATAATTATCCATTTATCTATTTCAAGATTTCATTTATTTATGCAATTGTCCTACTTAATAAGTCCATAGGCCAAATTGATTATTGTGATGTCATAAGATGACTAGGTTTGAATCCATGAGAGGTTATTGTTACATAATGAAGGATACCCCAATTAGGAAGGTCTCAACATGATTTTTAGATTTGATGAATGATGCATAGTAAAATTTAGACTTAAATTATAGTGGTTGGTAGGAATTGGTCTAAAGTCTAGTTGAAAGCCAATTATGGCCAATTTTAGGTGTTTAAATATTTCTCCTCTATTTGCAAAGATGTTGTAAGCTATAGGCACAATAATGTCTTCTCAAATAATTAAATAATCCATTTAAGAAAATAATGATTGAATAAGAAGCTCCAAACAATGTTAGGTAACCCTGTAATGATGTCCCCTCGAGGGAGTGGCTGTCACATACATTTGATGGATGGTACCTCAAAAAGAATCAAGAAAAAGAATGAAATTAACCCATGGGTAAGATTAATCAAACAAAAAAATACTTACATGCATAATTTAAAAAGAGTAATGATTTTTCCAAAGGTGATTATAATTAGTAACAAAAGTTTAGATGTTGATTTACCCAAAGGTAATTATAATTAGTGGTAATGAAACATTCCCTAGTTAGGGTAGATGAATCAAAATAATTATTTTTCCACAAGCATTTATAATCATTAAAAAGACTGAGATTGAATAATGATTTTATTGATTCCCTCATAAGGTATATTGGTAAGCATAACTCAATAATATAACCTATTATATATATTAAAGATGATGAATGTAAAAATAGATGTGATGATCTAATGACTGAAGAAGCCATAAATAACCAGGCACATGAGGATGCACAAAGTGATGAAAGAGATGAATAGAAGGATAAAGGTTGATCAATGTGAATGATTTAATTATAACTTATAATGTGGATATGGTCATGCTTATTAGAATTGATATAAGAATAATGGTTAATCATTTGATTTGATTAAGGAGGGTGGGAGGATTTGCCAAGGTTACTAAGGAGAAACTTCTACAACTCCAATGATTTTAAGACTTCCCAAGCTAATTCTTGTTTTATCACATAATGTTATAGATCATGATATCAAACACCATGATAAATTATTTGAAATGTGTGTAAGGACTAACTCCCAATCCAATAAACAATTAAAAATAATGGACTAATGATAAAAACCATAAGGACAATGTTGATGTGTGAATATAGATGGAATCAAGAATAATTCAAAATGAATCACCCAATGAACACATATAAACTAAGTTGAGTCACAATACTAAAATAAAATAAACAATAAATCAAAAAAATAAATAACCAAACAAACAAACACACAAAAATATGAAAGTAAAATTGACAAAAAGCATCCTAATAATGGATTTGCCCCAATAGGGTAGATTGAGGATGACTAACTAGGTTTAAATGGGATAAATGTTTTTGGATTTTAAATTTTTTTAATGTTTTAGGGATTTTGAGATATCTTAACTCATTAGAGATTGAAAATATACCACTCACAAAATGGTGAGAGCAATGGCTTAGGTTGCTCGCAAAATAGTGAGAGCATATGGAAAAAGGGGACTGAGCTAACCTCAAATTCAATCGAGCATGGCCTAAATAGTCCCATAAAGACCTCAATTAATAGTATTTACATCCACAAATAAGGTAGTGAGAACCAAATAGGTCACAATAAGTTCTAAAATTGAGGCAAATGGCTAGGCAAGTGAAAATAGCAATGGCAAGGTGATATAATAATGCATAGTAAAGGTGGTGTTCCTAATTTTCCATTGGGTAGTTATAATTATGAAATAATGACATAGGTATATGATAAAGGTGGTTATAATTAGTAACAAAAGGTGGACTACTAATTTACCCATATGTATTTATAATCAATAGTATTAGTCAAACATGAATGAGAGATAACTTCTAGATCGACTATCATACTATTTCATAGACTATCATTTAAACACAAAATTGTAAAAATACTGAAACTAAATTATAATACCATCACACAAGGTGTGGGAAGAATAAAAAAAAACCAAGATAAAAAAATGGTTAGGTATGATGGCTAAAAATATACTGTGGTCAATAGTAAAGGTATGATAAGATGACAGATGGCATGGCATTTCTTAATATGATGATCGTTTGAAGATTGGATAAAATGGTAATAGGGTTACCCCTAAGTGATAACTCAAGGTAAATGGTAGGGTATGAAACAATGGAAATATGAATAGAAAATGGTAACAAGGTAAATGTTTTGGCAAGGAAAATGGTTTTGGCTAGGGTATGGTTTTTAGCTAGGGTAAAAGGTTATATTATTATTAATGATGTGGAGATGCATATCCTATTTATAAAATGATACAACTATAAAAATCAATCATTTAAATTTATAGCCTATACCTCTTCTAAATAGCTACTTAGTCAAGAACTTGTTGTAGATTTGGATTCCAAAAATGTTGTTGTGATCTTCATTGGTTGTTGATTCTATTTCCTTAAAACTTCAAGACAAGATATATTTGTATCCTCTACAAAGGAAAGTGAGACCAAGAATGGTAAATGCAAATAGACAATGGATGATAGGTTTGATTTGGTAAAGTAAAGGTGGATGATAATGGAATGCATAGTGGTTGGGCAATAAATGAATATTAGGTTTTTTAGGCATACATAATGTTGTTGATTCTAGATTTGACATAATTTTGGTTGTGGTAGGGCCAAATACTTCTAAATATTATCTTGATAATATCACTAGGTTTTTATGTTATTTGGGCCTAAGAGTATCTACCATTTGATTATGTTGTAGATTAGAAGCTATATTGATTTAATCTTTGGTAATATATTCATCAAGCAATGAAGAACTATTATGATTATCTATTGGTGCCTCAATGAAGTTTTCACTAATGACACTATATTGATTGTCCTACCTTTGAGATGGTTTCAATAAGGAACATTAACTTTCGACTTTGATTGTCTTCTATCACTTGTAAAAAGGTTTCACCAGAAGATACTAAGTTTGGAATTTGATTTTCCCCTTGTGCCTCCAAAAAGGTTTCACAAAGAGAATGATCTTCTTCTACATGACTATGGTCTTATTCCCCCTAATATTTTAAAATTGATATGTCTCCATGAATGCATTTTAATAAGGTATGATTTTTTTGGTCCTAATTAACACTTGTGGGAGGTGAAAGGGCAATAAAATGTCTAGGTTGGTTGGTGGTAATGGCATGTGTAATGGTAATGTAATGGGAATAGGCAACACAATATTTGTATAATATACTAGGATAAATTGTGTCAAAACTAAATTAATCATCCTAAAAAATCATAGAATGATCAAAAATGTATTTAAACTAGTTTAAAACATATGTATAACCAATGTTTTAATAATTAAAAACATATTCTGATTCTAAAGCTGAGTCAAACTCAAGGGAATCTAAATCTAATGTTGATACTATCATTGATTCTACTTTTGATTCTAAATTTGATTTCTATATAAAAATAGAACCTAGCTCTAGTTTCGATTCTTCATCTAGTGTGGATGCTACTATAATGATGTTTTGATGAATGTTTACTAATTAACAAGTAATATCCTATGATGGCATAATGGGATCCATAGAGATTGGTTTGTCTAAGTGGCTCTTCAATGAGGGTAAAAATGTCAAGATACAACTCCATAGAGACTATATTTTTAGAGGGAGGCTATTTAAAAACATGCATATAATTGAGATACTAATTTTCCAAAAGGTGATTATAATCATTAAGAAGTAACTTAGCAAAGACTGTCTTGTCAAAGTGAGACTCCTTGATAATAGGTATAGTATTAAGAGGTGATTCATCATAGGTTAAATCATTACAAATGGCTAGTTCAAAAACACTATGGATTTGTTAGTTTTCTTGGCCTTGGTTTATAATCAGTTGTAAAATATTAGTTTTGAATATATCTTGGTCATCGATTGATTAGATCATTTGGAGAGATATGGATTGGGTCAATTTTTTTTTGATGATTGGTATGGTTTTATAAAATGGGTAACAATTGGTAATAGATGAATAAAGTTTAATGGTTGGATAATGATAGGATTAAACATTGTTGGTTTATAGCCTAAGATGGTAACTATGACCCATTGAGTTATGATTGGAAAAATTTGTTGGGATGAGTTACCATACATGGAACATCCTATAATAGTAATGGTAGCACATTATGAAGCTTGGTTACTTTCACAAGCTAA
Organism: Torreya grandis; assembly: GCA_037957365.1. Classification (NCBI taxonomy): domain Eukaryota; kingdom Viridiplantae; phylum Streptophyta; class Pinopsida; order Cupressales; family Taxaceae; genus Torreya; species Torreya grandis. The sequence continues at coordinate 76,571 of JARHVA010010793.1, forward strand.
AAGATGAGATCTTTGTATAGAAATGGTGGGGTATTGTGAAGCTTGGTTGCTTGCATAAGCCAAATGATGAGGTCATGGAATATAAATGATAAGGCATTATGAAGCTTGGTTTATCTCACAATCCAAAGGATGAGGTCTTGGAATATAAATGGTAGGGCATTATGGAGCTTATTTTCTCTCACAATTCAAAGGATGGGGTCCTAGAATAGAAAGGGTAGGGTGTTATGGAGCTTAGTTATTCACATGAGCCAAAGTATGAGGTCTTGGTATGGAAATGGTATGGTATTATAGATCTTGGTTGCTCCTACAAGCCAAAATATGAGGTCTTAGAATAAAAATGGTAAGGCATTATGGTGATTGGTTTATCTCATAAGCTAAAGGATGAGTTACTAGAATGGTAATATTTTGATGTTGTAGATCTTGGTAGCTTGTGTTTTCTAAATGAGGGTTAATTGTATAGGTGGGGGAACAAATTCCATGATATATGAGATGGAAAACATCATACCATAACTAGGCAAAAGAAGGTATTACTACATGATGATCTTGAGGATCTTGGATTTGTTCCCTAAATTGAGGGTTGTGAAGAGGATAAGAATCCATTTCATAAACCACTTCTTCACCATTGGGGTCCTGGACAAAGTCAATTTGTGCATCTATACTATCATAACTTGGATTTTACATGACATCACCATATTTTTAGTGAGACATATACACATCAATGGTGAACATTTCATAAAAAGGCCTAGAGTTCTATACAATCTAAAAAATAATGTCTAAAGGATAAATGGCTCAAACTTGGTCTAACTTGGTCAAAGGGTAGTTGTATATCCAAAAATGCCTATGCTAAAACTTGGTCTAAAAAAATCTAATGTCAAATTTCTAACATCAAATGTCTTACATACAAGCTCAAGTGGTTGAATAAAAATTGATATGCCAAAATTTAGGGTTAAAGTGTTCCAAATAAGTCTAATCTAAGAAAAAAAAGTTGATAGGTATTTTGGCCAAATGTGGTGTTAAAATCTAGGCTCAAACAAACATGTGTTAGGACTTTTGTCAAAACAAGCACAAAATCTAGACTTTAAACAAAGGTGAGATTTCATCTAACAAATTTGAAACACTTTGGCATAAAATAGGCATATAAAATCAAACATGGACTTAGTCGATTGGCATAAGGCATGAAACAAAATTCATATGGAGAGATAGGTTATTTCTCCCAAATAGAGACACAAACAATAGTTTTCAAATTGGGTAAAGACTTAACCTAAATTACACAACCCAAAAGCAAAGATCACTAGCTAAGCCTAAATTACACAAGGCATAAAAAAAAAATCAATGTTTGGATTTGAACTTGTCAATGTTAATTAAAAACTCAATTTAGGAAAGCTAGGATTTTTTATCAACAAAATAGACAAAGTTGAACAACATAACGACACTAGACAAAGACCCAAAAAGAACACATAGATTGGTTTTGAACTGGAAACTTAGACATTTGTAAAGAAGAGTCTATGAAATGATTCAAGTAGCATAACATTGTTATCTTGATCTAAAGGTATGACCGATGTTTTATTTCAAAACTATAAGGCACAAAAGAAATTTGAAATGATTTGGGTATCATAACATTACCCATTTAAATCAAGTCAGGCATGCACGTACACACACACACACACACACACACACACACACACACACACACACACACACACATATTTGTCAAAAGGTTCAAGGTAAAAGTATGGTATCAAATGGATAGCATGATGCCTCCTCAAATAATGGAGTGATGTGGACACAAAACTCATTTTGACATGGCATAAACAAAAAAATGGTTTTAGACTCAAAAATCATGCAGTAAAGGATGAAATGACATAAAAATATAAATGTAATGTCTTAGATCCTATAATTGACAAGCATAAATCATATCATTGAATTTCTTCTATATATATGCTCTTAGGAGGATTTTAAGTGTTAATCCAAAAATAAAAACATATGAAGTAGTAGGGTTTGTAAACCCCCTTATTCAAAGAGATTTTACAATGACATGGAACTTCAAGATACTCACCTTGCATCAACAATATGTCCATGACAAGTGGGGTTATTCTAAAAATTAAAATTTTGATCATCTATATGGTCTTAAGTGTAATTAACACTAGAGATGCCTCACATCAATTGAGTTCATATTGGTTAACTTACTATTCAAGGGTCTATTCCTTTGCATAGTGATTTCATCCATGTACTTAGTTTAATCCCCTAATTAGCTATACTTAACTCAGGTTTTCATTATAAAAGGATAGGTTGGCCACTCAACCCCCTAGATCTCATATTATATGTACCCTAATTTTTATACCCCACCATGGAGTATGGTTGAAATAATGCCAGGAGATGAATCCTTAGGTCAAATATTCCCTAAAGAACTCATGAAAAAGTTATGAACTCCCCCTCATAAGCCAAGTTGCGTAAAATAAATGACTAAGTGAAAATAATCTATAGGTTATGTTTAGATCACCCAAACCATATGAGTTTTAGGGAGAGCCTTAACAAGAGTATTTTCATGCCTTGGACAAGACATAAATTTTAAATAAAAGGCACCTTTGGTCAGCTAAGCTCCCTAAAGGGTATAGGGGAAACATACATGTACTCTTCATTTTATGAAAAACAAACAAGTAACAAACACTTTCAAGAATTTTCAATCTAAGTGAATGTCTATTTTATGTACCAAATTGAGATGTTTGATGAATTTTTTGGCCCTTTGGCTTAAATTTGCAAAACTTGTAATAAGTTTCAGAATAAAACTTAACACAAAACACCTAGGTTTCCTTTTAAGCACTAAACCAAATGTTCAAGACTTAACCATTCTTTTTAGGCACAAAAATGAAGTGTTCAAGTGTTAGTATTTACAAATTTATGTTATTTTCCTTCCTTGGTCCTATAAATGTAAGAGTATTTTTGAGATTTTGTGAAACATTTATGCAATTTTAAGGTAAACTAATAGCATATTCTAAAAATTTAGGAGAAAACACATTGTTTAAAAAAAAAAGCATCCAAAATGGAGTATGTATGACCCCAAAAAAAATCTAAAATATGACCTATTATATTTTTATTTCAAGCCATGGGTTATCAAGCATAGTAGTGGCCTATAATGAGTCCAAGCTGTGAGTTTACAATTTAGGCCATGGTTTTTCACATCAAAATCTATTAACAAAATTTTGAAGACTATTTAACGAAAATGATGTCAATTAAGCCAAAATTAAGACCAAATAATGGTACATAATATGATTAAAATTCATTGGAATAATTCATGAAGTGCATAAGTCCCATTGAGCATGTCATTTTTTATCATAGGAACCCAAGAAGGGAGGTTAGTAGAGTGTTAGAAAAAATAACAAAAATTCAATAAAAACACACTGACACTAACACTTAAAAGCCTAGATCTTAAGGGTGAGCTTAATGTGTTACAAGGTGTCACCCTTGTTCTCCTTGTGCTATGAAGCACAATGCTCAGGCTTATGAAATGGCTTAATCACCTCCTTTGGATATGTTAATTTTGACCATTGTATTAGGCACTAATAGGTCAACCTTTTGGCACAATAGAAATTGGTGGGCCAATAATTGGTATAAAATCATATGGTTATTTTAAAGAAGATTAATTAGCTCAGGTAGATCTTAGAATAGTGAACATAATGGCTAGTTAAGATGGAGAAGTGGATCTAGAATGTGAGTTCATCTATGCTCTAGATGAGATTGACAAGCTAAGAAAAGGTAACTCAAGGTAGAAGAAGATTGGACAAAAGGAAATTGAAAAGGTGTCCAAAGTCTTGAGAAATCTAATTAGATGGTAATTATCCTAAATACATAAGCTAAAGAGGCTAAAATAATAGAAGATGTAGTCAAAATTGAACTATAATCTAATTCTGATGAATGTGTGAAGCTTGAAGTAGAGATAGTGGCTTTAAGTAAAAAGATTGAGAAATCCAAATGTTAATTAGACAAAAGTATAAAGTTGATACGAGGATTAGACATTCTTGATGAACTGATCAAATCTCGAAATCTCTCAAAAGAGAAATCAGGGCTTGGTTATGAGAAGGTAAAAAGTTCCTTAACTAGTACATCTGCTAACCTATATGAAAACTTCAAAATAGAAGGAGAATCAAGAGTAAAAAAATAGAAATATAGCAATCATACAAAGAAATATTCAAATATAGCATATGTGAAGAAGGCTAAACTTGAAAATAAGCTTGAAGAAAATAAGAATATAAAGGTAGCTAGTGTAGATGGATACACCAAAGTGAGAGACTTGAATAATCTAAAGTGAAGAAGATATCATCATGCTATAGCAATAAATTCTATGACTAGGAATTCCTCATCTTTTTATGGGCATTGTTATATCTGTAATCAGTTTGGTCGTAGGGCTAATGATTGTAGAGTTTTACCTAAAAGGAGAAAAAAATTGTAAGTAGAAACTCATTTTATCCTTTGTTAGAACAAATGCAATTAGATATAATTACAATAACTTTGGTCACATAACTAAACATTATAGAACTATCTTTGTAAGATCAAAATTACACAATGTAAAGAAAGATATGCCTCCTAGTGTGAAAAAAGGTTCACAAGTTTCTAAACAAAAGATAAATAATAAATCCAAGGATGTGTGGAGAGTGAGAAATCAATAAATGGTTACTCAGACTGCACTCCATGCCAAGGATTAGAATTTATGGGTGATAGATAGTGACTACTCAAAGCATATGACTGGTGACAAGAGAAAGTTCACCAAATTAAGCAAATGTAAGGAAGGATTTGTCAGCTTGGGAGACAACACGAGAATAAATATCAAAGATAAAGGAACCTTGAACATAGATGGTAAACTACCTACATATGATGTTCTTTATGTTTTAGGATTGAATCATAATCTGATAAGTGTTAGCCATATATGTGATAATGGATATAAGGTCACATTTAATGCATAGAAGGCTACAAGTTAAGGAGATATATAAGAATAGTTGCAAAAGGTAAAAGGACTAAAATAAATATCTACAATCTTGTTGAAGTAAATGTAAATAGTTTCCTCATGGTAAATATTGATGACAGTTGGCTATGGCATGGGATAATGGGTTATGTCAACTTTGATCATCTATTCAAAGTGAGCTCAAATAATTGTGTAAGACACATGCTAGAGATAACCAAAACTATAGATAATAATATCAAGGAATGTCAATTAGGCAAGTAGACAAGGGTTAGATTTTGAAAAAAGGAGTATGCAACTATAAAGCCTCTAAAATTAGTTCATACTGATATTTGTGGTCCTACCAACACAAAAATATCAAAAGGAGAGATACTTCATGTTACTTTTAGATGACTACTCAAGAATGACATGGGTGACCTTTTTGAAGGACAAATATCAAGCCTTTGATATATTTAATATCTTTAGAACCATGGTTGAAAGTGATATTGGAAAAAAATCAAATGCTTAAGATCTAATAAAGGTGGAGAATTCAGGTCAAAAGAATTCATATAGTATTGTGAGAAGCACGGGATCAAAAGTAATTACTCTACATCAAGAAATCCACAATATAATGGAGTTGTTGAAAGAAATAATAGGATAGTCAAGGAGATGGCTATAACAATGTTAAAAGAGGCCAACTTACCTGATGGATACTGGAGATAAGCAGTTCAAACAATAATATACATTTGAGAGAGAGTTAAATTAAGGATAAATAGTGAAAAAACTCCTTATGAGCTATGGTATGGAAAGCCTACCTTTTCTAAGTAATTCAAACTATTTGTAAGCAAATACTACATCAGAAGAAATGAGGATTAGTTCATACTCATTAGAATCTAATGTAAGAAATGCTAGAGAAGGATCAAATTATTATAAGATTAGAACATTAAGTTTACATCATAGTACTTAGTTTGCCATTAGTGCTAAAGGGGGAGATTATTGGCAATATTATTGTCATTGATGTCAAAAGGGACACTATGGATGTCATTGATGTTAAAAGGATTAGGAAATACTGATGGATAAAAGAGCATGTTTCATAGTTACATTATGAAAAATTGTCATGATTTTATAGAGACCATTTATGGATGTTTAAATTTAAATAGATAAAAGATCTATTCTGGGTTTTTCATGAGCATTATAGAAATATGGTCCATAGGTTTAGAGGCAAAGGAATGAGCTCATAATTGATTTATCTTTGCTCTCAATCTAGAGATGGTTTCTTAGTAAAACCCTAAAGGTTTATGTCATGGAGTCAACAGACACTTTATATTTTGATGTTGACTAGAAATAGGTTGGACCTAGTGGCTTAATTTATAACTTAAGCTTTTGTCATCATTGTGAAACTAGCCCCTAGACCTAGTAATTACTAGCTTGAGTAGTGATCAAAGGAAATAATATTTCCTAAGTCTTAGACTTTATATTATTTCCCACCATTTTGATTAATTGCCCATGCTTCATTGTACATAGATGATCCAACATAGTGAAGCAAAGTCAATTTGTCAAAGGATCTTTCAAGTAATTGCGCTAGTGAAAAGTGTCACATTCATGGAGCTTATCAGATAGAGACTCAATGAGTGTAAGATTGCAAGAGTTAATGATTGAGATAGTTTGAAGATCAATGTTTAGAATTTAATTAGACATTAGTGATCCAACAGAGTGTGATGAAGTCAAAGTGTCAAAGGTTCCTCTAAGTGAATGCGCTTATGATAAGTGTCACAAGCACATGATTCTGTCAAATAGAGGACTTATGAGAGTGATCCTATCAAAGATAAATATCAATATTTTTAAAATATTTGATGGTGTGTAAGTGATCATGTAAAGGAGATACAACAGAGTGAATGGACTCAAATCCTATTAAGAGATCAACATGTAACAACTAGATAGAATTTAAGATCGTATATCTTTGAAGATCTAATAGCATGCAAAAGCTTGGATGAAATATATCTAATGGAGTGTGTGGACTCAGATGGAACAAAGTCATCAATGATTATTGACACAATGATAAGTTAAAGAATGAGTAGGTTTGAGATGATCAATTGAGTAAAAGTGATCCAAATATATAGTAAGTAGTGAGATGAGGTCAAAGTGTCAAATTTTAATGACCAAGTCAAGGTAAAGTCCATGCAAGTTCAAATATCTAATGACATATAGGAGATATGATCTGGAGATAGATAGATGTGTTTTAAAGAGTGGAAAAAAAAATGTAAACAACATACAAAGATCTGATAGAGTGAGAGAGCTTGGAGATGGTGTGAAGAAATAGATCAAATTCTAGTATTTAAAGTGTTTAAATTCCAATGGTCAAGTGGAGAAACATGTAAGAACATGTAGGAACTTATGTATAAGTTCTATATCTTGACACATATAATGAGATTGATTAATCCAATTGATCAAATATACATTAAAGAGCCTATGCATAAAAACTTGAGTCTAATAGATGATATAGATAGTAAAGAGACTTACAATTATGATGTAATGCATGGAATTAAGATCTCAAAAACTTATAGTCCAAGTCATAATGAACTAGAGTCTAGAATTGGCATGATGTGTTATCATCTGAGTGTGAACACATAGAAGATATGGAACCCTAGATCATTTATTTATATATATCATATATAAGATAATGGAAAAGTTATTAGATCCATTCAAATTGTGTTAAACATAAAATATATAGACATAGAACCAGAGGGCATAGAGGAAAAGAAGAGGCTAGAGAGAGAGAGAGAGAGAGAGAGAGAGAGAGAGAGAGAGAGAGAGAGAGAGAGAGAGAGAGAGTGTGTGTTAAATAGATACATATACAAACATAGAGAGAGGGGAAAAGAGGAATAAATGAACATAGAGATAATGTGAAAAAAATGAGAAATTATAGATTATAATTATAATAGAGAATAGGGTTTGATTCATTTATGAATCAATTTTGTAATCTAGAGTTGTAGCTTTATAGATCTAATTGGTCGGTGCCATCAGATTAGTTGAGTTAGTGTTCAGTTAGGGTATTGGTGTCTCCTGAGCATCAGTACCCTTAAATGTGTAACCAATGAGGTTTTATTAGTGAGGCGTTGAACTATGAGTCTAGATTAAGCCATGTTGAGGGGCTGTTTTTGTAATGACAACAAAGGATTAAGTTATAACTTAAGTTTTTAGGTCTAGGCTATATCCAATGAACATCAAAATATAATTTTTTTGTTAAAACCATGAAATAAACCTTTAGGGTTTTACTAAGAAACCCTCTCTATTCTGAGAGTAAATATAAATCAATTATGAGATAAAGTATTTAAAAACTAGTTTTAATTGATATATTAATTCACCCATGCTTAGTATCTAGTTGTGTTCCAATAATTGGTATTATATCCAAAGGTCTTGGGTTTAAATCACTCATTTATTCTAGGGGGTATTGTTTCCAATTATCATCCTTGGTTTTCTTGTACTGTGAAGTGTAGAGCTCAAGTTTGTGACATGGATTAACCTCCTCCCATGGATCTGTTAACTCTAGCCATTATATCAGGTACTAATAGGTTGAAATTTTTGTTTAATGATAATTAATGGGCCAAAATAATGAACAAAACCAAATGAAAATCATAACTAAAATTCAAAAGACATATAATATCTTACCTTCTTTGAATTATCCATTTTTTTTTTAAGTTAGATTATTAGTTTGTGCTCAAATAGTCTTTGATAAAGGAGTTTATGTAGCTCCCTCTCTCCTTGACACCATTGTGGCTTGTGTTGGCTTGATGTTGCTCAACCTTTCTTGGTTCAATATTTTTTCATTATAACATCACTGATATGATTCCCATGTAAAAACCTACACTATAACTCAACAATATCCAAGCTTGTAAATGAAGAGACAAGGTATTGTATTTATAGGCTTAGGAACTAACCCTAACTCAAGGTGAGTTAAGGTGTATTTTAAACATGAAATTATTAAAAACCCAACCTAAGTGAGTTAACATAACCCCAATAGAGTTAAAATGTGTCAATTACTTATGATTTTCAATGAATAGAAATGGGTCTCCAAAAAGAGATATTTTGAGATATTTTCCAAAGGCTTGACAACTTGCAAAGGTAATCATGAAAAGATAGGATATTTCATTTTTTTTTAATTTCCATTTTCTGTAGTTAATTAATTTCAAATGGATAATTAAACTAGGCATTTAATTTTGTTTATATTTTTACTTAATTTTGATTAGCCATTTAGCTCTTTCAATATCTGATTTATGTGTGCAAGTGCCCCACTTAATAGTTCCATAGGCCAAAATGACTATTGTGATGTTGCATGATGACTAGAGATAAATACATAATATTTTATTATTTCATATAGTAGGATACCCAAATTAGGGATGCCTCAATGTGATTATGAGCTTTGACAAATGATGCACAAGAAAAATTGAGATATTTAGTGATTCCTAGGCTTAATTTGTAATGGTTGGTAGGAATTGGTCTAAAGTCTAGTAGAAGGCCAATTTTGGCCGATTTTAGGTGTTTAAAATGGGGTATTTTAGGCCCACTTGGAGGGAACACATAAATGTTATTAGCCTGATATGAGTGATGTTGAGGTAGAGAATAAGTATGTTAATCAAAATAAGTTTGAGTATACATACCAAGGTTATGATTTTGGGAACTTAGGATAGTTAAAAAACTATTATTCATAGTAGATTCACTATTTATGTTTGAAAACATGCCTCTAAATTTTGATTACAATGAAAATCAACACCAAGAACCCTTCAATGAAGTGAAGAATGTAGTAGTCCTGTTGGGCATGCTAGAAACTATTGTAGCATATAATTGCACCCTTATGAGAGATTTTTTTAGGATCTATCACTCTTGTAAAAAAAATGGTAACACCTATAGGATATGTGTATCTTCTTTTTTAGGTGAACCTTTTGGTTATGGGCTAGCTCTCTAGGTGTAGAATTAGGCTCTTAGCAAACTACTCTAAACTACTGATTGCAAAAGAAAAGGGTTGGAAAGAGGAGAAAGGGATGGTTTTTAAAAATGGGGTGATACAAAAATATTTTACAATAAAAATTGGTTGAAAACACTAAGTAATCTTAAAGATAATCCTCACTCACACAATATCTCAAACTGGTTATTTTGCATCATTATTTCTAAACTAGGTTTACTAGACAATAGTTGAATCATCGAGGAGTATCAAAAATCAAACTATACCTTCATAATTGATAAAAAAATAAAAAATTTGTACCTTTAAATACATTTAAATACCTAGAAAAATTTTATAAAGAGAGGAAAATTAATATAGAATAAGGATCCTTCATAAGATAATCATGCATAGTCTAACTAAAACACTAGATGTAGGAAAATAGGTAGGTAAAATAAGTTATCTTATTACTTCAAGAGGTTTTTTATTAAATAAATATGTATGGATAAAACATACCAAAATTAGTATAATATCTTTAAAATGGGGAAGAAAATGGATATATAGGATAAAAGGGAAGGGAGAGGAGAAGAAATCTCTTAGAATTCAATAAATGAAGCTCAACCATCTTCCATAAAGTCTCAACAACATTTAGATTAGTTAATCATTGATATTATCTCATAAAATTAACATTAAAAGGTCAAATATATCTTCAATCCATCTCATTTTCTTAAAAATGCACTAGAAGACAAAAAATCTTTGATGAAGATGATGTCGCACTCCACTAGATTTAAGAAAAGTCTTCAAATACTTGAAATATTATTTAATGCTCTAATTAATGATTGAAAAAAATATCAAAATATATAGATACTTCCTTAAATTATCAATTAATTATCCTCAAATTCCCAAATATTTACTCCACTTGACTTAAACGCCCCATATCCACCTGACTTCTACACCCCATCTCCACTTGGCTTATGTTGGCAACTTGGCAACATGGTTAGTGATCTTGGCACTTTATGCTTGTAACTAGCCTTTAAGGTTAACCTTGGGTGTTTTATTTTATATTTTATTTTGTATTCACTCATTTTTTCTCCTCTAACCTACAAAATATACCATGGAACCTACAAATAATTTAAACTCCATTAATGGAAGTCTCCAAGCTCAAGCCATCTTCAACTAATTATTCTAAAATCTACTTTCAAGGCCATTTTGGGCCTCTTAAGCACAAAAAAATTCCAATTTTTTTTAAAAAAAAAGTTTAAATATGATATTTAAATAGTCCCCTATGTTCTCTAGGTGGTTTCCAAGTGATTTCAGGTCATTTCATTTACTTATGAGCTAAAAAACTCAAAACTAGTCAAAATAGGCACTTTGGAAACTTCAATGGTTGTAGGCCTATACATAGTGCTATGGATCTTGAATGATATTATTTTATAGTAAAAAAATTTTGTGTGGGTCCTAATCTTCTTTTGAGACCATTCTCAACCTTTGCTTCACGTAGAAACTCTTTAAATTGGCTTGGGAAGGTCTACAACCTTCTAGGCTTAGGTAGGTCTAGGAGGGTTTCTTTGCTAATTTGAGCCACTTGGAGTTTTTAATTAATTTTAAAACTCAATAAAAACATTCTTATTTATCTTATACAAACTCTTTATGACTTTTACATACATAAATCCTCCTTTTGACCTCTGATAAAGGCTCTTTTAGACCTAGTTTTAAGCATGGACTCCATTAATAGAGATATGAAAACTTTATTTTGTCTATTGAAGTATAGCATGGGTATGAGAAAACTTTAAAAAATTAAAGGGAATAAAAAAATAACTCCATGTTTAATTTCAAGTCACTTCGTTTATTATAACTCAAAAAATACATCTTTTGGAGTTGCCTCAACTTGCCTTGACAAATTTTTAAACGTGTGTAGCTCTAAGTTTTGACATTTTCTCATGTTTTATGAGTTATAAATACTTAATTATTTTTTAATTAATAAAATTAGGTACTAAAAAAACTTTTACAATCATTATTTTTCCATTATTAACAATGAAAACCAACTGGAATCACATATTTAGTCCTACACACTTAGAAATTGTGAACTATAAGACATTAAGAGCAAGAAATAGGTCAATATTGAGATTTATAATGTCTGAAAACCTAATTATTTTTTAATTTTAACATTTAATATATAAAAAACTCTAATAAATAAATATATTTCATCATACAACCTTTTAATATTCTTAATAACACTTTTTCTAACTATCTCCACTTTAATGTCAAATTCTAAAATTTTGTGAATTTACACCTCTTCACATTGAACCTTGAAATAATGAATGTGATAAATATAAAAATATTTTATAAGACATATATCACCCTCATATGATTCTAAAACTCTCACATGAGGTTTAAACCACATGTCATACATTAACTCTTTAAAAAAAAACCTTCTGAGCTCCAAAGGTGACTATTAACAAAGAAGCATAGGACTGTGAAAAATAGTAGATGATTCCACTATTATTATGACCTATAAAATTAAATTTAAACTTATAAAAACTTATTATAACCACATCTACCAAGTTTCATATTTGTATTATGCCTATAGAGGCCTTAAGATGCATTTTTATCAAAACTGGCTAGTGAATGCTCGAGGGATGATTATTTATGACTACAAGAGGTATATAACAAAAAAAAATATGATTTAAATAATAAATACAAATTAATAATGGTATATAAATATTTATATACTAACCATGATCATATTTACCAAAAATGAGAGCCTAACTCATCCTGTAGATGCTCCATAATCATAAATTTATCAAAACTAGCAATGGCTGCCTATGTGAAAGACTTGGAGAGTACCTCAAAAATGTTTCAAATTAGAGGGTATATCCCTTATTATCTAGGATAAATATAAATCATATATTCATTTTTTTGGTAATGAGGACCCTCTATACCAAATTTTGAGGTTAGATCACCTCTTTAGCATCTTCAACTCTTCAAATCTTCTCCAAATTAGCCCTCAAGCTTCTGACTATGTGTATGATTTGAAATCATTTTCTAAAACTTGGCCATGCTTGAATTAAATATTAGTATTTTTTGGAGTGTTATTATATCAATATTTAAAATTATTTTAGCATAGTCATCTATTTATATAGCCCTGCAACCTTCATAAGGAGATCTCCATATGATGCTTGTGAGAGCACACTAGGTTAATCAACTTATTAACATTATTTTGTGTATGATCTATTAAAGACATATTAATGAATATATTTAAAAAAAAAATTATACTGAAAACACTCAAATGAATCTTATTTTATTCCATCTTACCTTCACTATCAATATCATGGAAATTGAATTCACCCATCACTTCACTTCTTAGTTCAAGCCAAGATACAGCTATAGGTGGTAATTTCTCTTTGCATACTTAAAGATGCTTATTATAAATTTAAAACCAATTCCATATTAGTTTTACACATATTATTACACTTTATCTTTGATAATATCTTATTACCTACATTACCTTCCTTTATTTTCTCAACAAAACAATGTTGATGTTCTTCCTTTGGTTGTAGGTTGAGATTTGGGGTATTAGTTGTAGGTGAAATTGGTAAATTCCTTTTCTCATAGATTATAAGATTTAAAAATGTCTCATTTTACCTTTTACTGATCATCATCACTTTCATGGTGCCTAAATAATTGACTCATGATCTAATGTCTCTCACACTTGGCTCTCAAGGCACTTGAGTTGACTATAGATGATGTTTTTGAGATAGGAGAACCAAAATACTTTTTTTTTGCCTAGAGAGGATATTATCATCAGAAATTGATTGTATAGGCCTAAAAAAGTATGGGGAATTCATTCAATAATCATAATAAAACTAATTAGGGTCATGAATTTATTCTTTTCTTTCCCCATTAGATCATCCACTACACTAGGACTGAATCTTCTTTGTAGCTTCTTTAGAGCATCTTCAAAGCTACCTGGAACATTTTCAGAGCTTCATCAGATCTCAAATAAGCATCTTTATAGCTCAATATAACATCTTTGGAACTACCTAGAGCATCTTCAAATCATATTTGGATCTCGACTAAGCATCTTCAAAGATCGACTAAGCATCTTTAGAACTCCATATAACATCTATAGAGCATCTTTAGATCATCCTAAGCATCTTAAAATATTTTTTAGAGCATCTTTAGATCTTCTTGAAGAATCTTAGAACATCTTTAGAGCTCATTATTGCCAAAAAATGGTGCTGCCAAAACTATTGATGACTTCTCAAGCCTTCAAATTATCTCTCAATAGAGAGACTTTAAGTTTCCTCTCATCAACTCCAAACACTATAAAATATGATTTAAAACTCCCAACACCACACCAAAACATTCCATGATACTGAATTACATCATCAAGTCAAGACTAAAAAAAGACTAGTCATGAACGTAAAAGGATACTAAATGGTTTAAGAGAGTGACCTAATCCATCTAGGCAAAAGTTTGGTATATAAGACAAGTTTGACCAATAGGTAACTTTAGTAATTTTGATTAATGGGTCAATCAATTCTTTATTATAGACTTGTGATCAAGGTATGACTTATTTGGGTAAGGATGTGTATTATAAAATATGCTTGCTTTGTATGAATAATGACGAAGCTCTTTAATTTTAAAAAGAATGCCTTTGGTAAGATTAATTGTGTTTACCTTAGGCATTCAAGGGTGCATTAGTCTTCAACCAAGATTTAAATTTTGGAGTTACTAGATACTATAGGAAGTGGACTATTATAGCTCCTTATTATCAAAACCATCATCCACCTTGAACAACCTTCTTGGACTTCATGTCACACTAGGTGTGATAAAACTATTATAGCCTAAATTTTCACCCTAGGTAAGTTAAGGAAAACTTTTCAAATTTTGGGTAACATGGGACTACCTCTATAAACAGGCAAGCGACATTAAGAGATAGACCTCTATATTTGAAAAGGCTAGCTCCCTTGATATATATTTTAGACTCACACACTACACTAGGATAATCATTATTGGGATTGAAAAGTGAAGAAGGAAACATAAATAAACCTAAAATAATCAAGGTTATACACCAAATATAATTCCATAAAACACACTTACATCTCCTCTAAGAAAGAAGACTACTAAAACTGACCTCAACTCAATGTTCTTATAACATAAGTGTTTGTATATGAAGGCATATTGTTATGCATATGTAGAGGTTCGTGAAAATGAGGTATGATATTAGACACTAATAATTTATATCACACTCCAAAACACACTTAAAAATCACATACACTTCATGAAACTTGTTAGAAGAGATGCTATTACTCACCTAATGCATATAAGAGAGGAATGGAAGCAAGGAGAATACATTAATAGCTTGTCATCCAAGTACACTAATTGACATACTTAGGGGAAAGATTTATAGAGATAAAATCATCTTAAAATTTTTATTCAAATAAAAATCAAGATGTCAAACTAGCAGGGCTTCACCATAACAATTATGGATCCCTTCTAATTTCAAAAAGGCTTGAATATATAGAGCATAAGAGAAGAAAGAGAAGAAGTGAAGTTAGATAATAACAAGGCCAAGTGTCAATATATGAAAACTAGTTACAATTTAATAGAATGAATTATAAGATAGGTCATGAATTCTTATTATACAAATATCCATCTGAAACATGACACCTTCTTGAGGTTGGGATATATACCTTTTATATCCTTCATGAAACTATTTACTTGATGATGAATCCAATTGACTTTCCAAAAATTCCATACAATTCATTAAAAAATGTTTCCTAACTTGGAAATTCAGAAAAAAGATGGTGAAAGTCATTATATCTTCCATAATTTATAGCCTCCCCATTATCAATTGTCATTAACTCTTTAACAGTCACTTATTAGCCTTCTAGACCTTAAAGCTTACACTTGTCATTTATGTGGCCTATAAATATTCAAGGAGAATCATTTTAGAAGTGTTAAACAACTCATTGAGACCCTATTTATCATTTTGTCTATCATAGATTTAAATGAAAACTTCAAACCATACTTCTCATCTCCAACTTAGACAGTCATGTTTCTTCTCACTATGCCATTTCAAGACTGCCTATAATGAACATACTAAAGTGGGATTTTAATGCACAACCGAGGTAATAATTGAGTATATTGGGTTATAAAAAGTCCTTAAATACCTTTAAAAATTATTTTAATTAACCTATTTATTTTTTTACCTATAAAACACCTCAAATATTACAAAATAGACCGAATTAGGCTTGTCCATACAAGTGATGGCATAGAGAAACTAGATGTCAAGAATCTAGGGATAGGGATAATCATGTGCATATCAATTTATAGTCTATTTGACCACTTTTGGATGCATCTCCATTCATCTTTTCTCCATCAAGTTAATATAAGAGTTTTATGTCTTTTAGCTTCTTAACATTGATTCATAAAGGTTAGCTGCTTAACCTTTGAACTAATTTCACAACAGTTGAGTTCATGACCCTCCTCAACTATAAAATTCCAATTGAGGTCCTATTAAGCTCATTTTTATAGATATGAGGGAAGAAATATGGCCTCTAGAGATGTTAATGTAACTTTGGGTAGTCATGACATAGATTTAGGCCAAAAGGACTAGTTTGAGATATTTCTCTACAAACTAATAGATCTTATCAACCCTCTACTCTCCCCTAAATTCAATAAAACTAATTATTTTTATAGGTAAAATCACTAAGAGGGGGGTGAATCAGTGAAGAAAGATAATATAATTTAATTCCCAACTCTTAAACATTTAACATACATCAATCTTGATCAAGCAACATAAACATGAAAGCACATACATCTAAATCATACATAAGAGCATACAACACATGAACACATTATATATGGGGGAAACCCTCTTGGGGGATAAAAACCTTTGAAACCATCAAGATGGACTATAGTCCTATAAAGATAAGATTCAAAAATTAGGCCAACACCGACAAATCAAGGAACACCCACCCCTTAATTTGATCAAGCACCCACTTGACCTTTAGCTAGATCCAAATAGAAAGGAGGCTAAAACCCCCTAAGCACCCAAGCACCCACTTCACTACCTTAATCTTATCTCCACTAAATGGTCTAGGAGAGTGACCTAATCCATCTAGTCAAAAGTTTTGTATATAGGATAATTTTGGCCAATAGGTAGCTTTAGTAATTTTCATTCATGCGTCAATCAATTACTTTATTATAGACTTGTGATCAAGGAATGACTTCTTCTGGTAAGGGTGTGTATTATAAAATATGATTGCTTTGTATGAATAATGACGAAGATATTTAAATTCAAAAAGAATGCCTTTGGTAAGATAAATTGTGTTTACCTTAGCCATGTAAGAGTGCATTAGTCTTCAACGAAGATTTAAAATTTGGAGTTACTAGATACTATAGGAAGTGGACTATTATATCTCGTTGTTATCAAAACCATCATCCACCTTGAACAACCTTCTTGGACTTCATTTCACACTAGCTGTGATAGAACTATTATAGCCCAAATTTTCATAGTAGGTAAGTTAAGAAAAAATTCTGAAATTTTAGGTAACATGGGACTACCTCTATAAATAGGCAAGCTACATTAAGAGATAGACCTCTAGATTTGAAAAGGCTAGCTCCCTTGATATATATTTTATGATCACACACTACACTAGGATAATCATTATTATGATTGAAAAGTGAAGAAGGAAACATAAATTAACCTAAAATAATGAAGGTTATACACCAAATATAACTCCATAAAACACACTTGCATCTACTATAAGAAATAAGACTGTTAAAACTAACCTCAACTCAATGTTCTTCTAAGATAAGTGTTTATATATTGAGGCATATTATTATGCATATGTAGAGGTTGGTGAAAAGGAGGTATGATATTAGACACTAATAATTTATATCACACTTCAAAACACAATTAAAAATCTCATAAACTTCATGAAACTTGTTATAAGAGATGTTACTACTCACCTAATGCATATAAGAGAAGAATGGAAGAAAGGAGAAGACATTCATAACTTGTC
Organism: Torreya grandis; assembly: GCA_037957365.1. Taxonomy (NCBI): domain Eukaryota; kingdom Viridiplantae; phylum Streptophyta; class Pinopsida; order Cupressales; family Taxaceae; genus Torreya; species Torreya grandis. The sequence goes on from JARHVA010010793.1 coordinate 94,476, forward strand.
ATCCAACTACACTACTTGACAGACTTAGGGGAAATATTTATAGAGACAAAATCAGCTTAAATTTTTTATTCAAAGACAAATCAAGATGTCAAACTAGCAGGGCTTCACCATTTCAATTATGGATCCCTTATAATTTCAAACAGGCTTGAATATATAGATCATAAGAGAAGAAAGAGAAGAAGTGAAGTTAGATAGTCACAAGGCCAAGGGTCAATATATGAAAACTAGTTACAATGCAATATAATGAAGTATAAGATAGGTCATGAATTCTTACTATAAAAATATCCATCTAAAACATGACACCTTCTTAAGGTTGGCATATATAGCTCTTATATCCTTAATGAAACTATTTACTTGATGATGAATCCACTTGAATTTCCATAACTACCATACAATTCATTAAAACATGTTTCCTAACTTGGGAATTTTGAAAAAAGATAGTGAAAGTCCTTATTTCTTCCAGAATTTATAGCCTCCCCATTATCACTTGTCATTAACTCTTTAACAGTCACTTATTAGCCTTCTAGAGCTTAAAACTTACACTTGTCATTTGTGTGGCCTATAAATACTAAAAGAGACTCATTTTAGAAGTGTTAAACAACTCATTGAGACCTTATTTATCATTTTGTCTATCATATAATTAAGTGAAAACTTCAAGCCATACTTCTCATCTCCAACTTAGACAGTCATGTTTCTTCTCACTATGCAATTTCGAGACTGCCTACAATGAACATATTAGAAGTGGGATTTTCATGCACAAAAAAGGTAATAATTGAGTATAATGGGTTATAAAAATTCCTTAAATATCTTTCAAAATGATTTTCATTCACCTATTTATTTGTTTACCTATAAAACAACTCAAATCTTACAAATTGGATAGGATTAGGCTTGTCTATACAAGTGATGGTATAGAGAAATTAGATTTCAAGAATCTTGCGATAGGGAAAATAATGTACAAATCAATTTATAGTCCATTTTACCACTTTTGGATGCATCTCCATTCATCTTTTCTCCATCAGGTTAATATAAGGGTTTTAGGTCTTTTAGCTTCTTAACATTGATTCGTAAAGGTTAGATGTTTAACCTTTAAACTAATTTCACAACGTTTTAGTTCATGACCCTCCTCAACTATACCATTCTAATTGAGGTCCTATGAAGCTCATTTATATAGATATGAGTGAATAAATATAGCCTCTAGAGATGCTAACTAAATTTTGGGTAGTCTTGAGATAGATTTAAGCCAAAAGGACTAGCTTGAGATATTTCTCTACAAACCAATAGATCTTATCAACCCTCTAATCTCCACTAAATTCACTAAAACTAATTATTTTTATAGGTAAAATAATCAAGAGGGGGGTGAATCAGTGATGAAAGATAATATAATTTAATTCCCAACTCTTAAACATTCAACATACATCAATCTTGATCAGCAACTTAAACATGAAAGCACATACATCTAAATCATACATAAGAGCATACAACACATGAACATACTATATATGTGGGAAACCATCTTGGGGGATAAAACCCTTTGAAACCATCAAGATGGACTATAGTACTATAAAGATAAGATTCAAAAATTAGACCAACACCAACTGATCAAGGAACATCCACCCTGTAATTTGATCAAGCACCCACTTGACCATTAACTAGTTCCAAATAGCAACGAGGCTAAAACCCCCTAAGCACCCAAGCACCCACTTAGCTACCTTAATATTATCTCCACTAAATGGTCTAGGAGAATGACCTAATCCATCTAGGCAAAAGTTTTGAATACAGGATAATTTTGGCCAATAGGTAGCCTTAGTAATTTTCATTAATGGGTCAATCAATAACTTTATTATAGACTTGTGATCAAGGTATGACTACTTTGGGTAAGAATGTGTATTATAAAATATGCTTACTTTGTATGAGTAATGAGGAAGATATTTAAATTTTAAAAGAATGCCTTTGGTAAGATAAATTGTGTTTACCTTAGGCATGCAAGAGTGCATTAGTCTTCAACCAAGATTAAAATTTTGGAATTACTAGATACTATAGGAAATGGACTATTATATCTCCTTGTTATCAAAACCATCATCCACCTTGAACAACCTTCTTTGAATTCATGTCACACTAGGTGTGATAGAACTATTATAGTCCAAATTTTCACCCTAAGTAAGTTAAGGAAAAATTCTCAAATTTGGTGTAACATGGGACTACCTCTATAAATACACAAGCTACATTAAGAGATAGACCTCTAGATTTGAAAAGGCTAGCTCCCTTGATATATATTTTATGCTCACACACTACACTAGGATAATCATTATTATGATTGAAAAGTGAAGAAGGAAACATAAATTAACCTAAAATAATGAAGGTTATACACCAAATATAACTCCATAAAACACACTTGCATCTACTATAAGAAATAAGACTGTTAAAACTAACCTCAACTCAATGTTCTTCTAAGATAAGTGTTTATATATTGAGGCATATTATTATGCATATGTAGAGGTTGGTGAAAAGGAGGTATGATATTAGACACTAATAATTTATATCACACTTCAAAACACAATTAAAAATCTCATAAACTTCATGAAACTTGTTATAAGAGATGTTACTACTCACCTAATGCATATAAGAGAAGAATGGAAGAAAGGAGAAGACATTCATAACTTGTCATCCAACTACACTACTTGACAGACTTAGGGGAAATATTTATAGAGACAAAATCAGCTTAAATTTTTTATTCAAAGACAAATCAAGATGTCAAACTAGCAGGGCTTCACCATTTCAATTATGGATCCCTTATAATTTCAAACAGGCTTGAATATATAGATCATAAGAGAAGAAAGAGAAGAAGTGAAGTTAGATAGTCACAAGGCCAAGGGTCAATATATGAAAACTAGTTACAATGCAATATAATGAAGTATAAGATAGGTCATGAATTCTTACTATAAAAATATCCATCTAAAACATGACACCTTCTTAAGGTTGGCATATATAGCTTTTATATCCTTAATGAAACTATTTACTTGATGATGAATCCACTTGAATTTCCATAACTACCATACAATTCATTAAAACATGTTTCCTAACTTGGGAATTTTGAAAAAAGATAGTGAAAGTCCTTATTTCTTCCAGAATTTATAGCCTCCCCATTATCACTTGTCATTAACTCTTTAACAGTCACTTATTAGCCTTCTAGAGCTTAAAACTTACACTTGTCATTTGTGTGGCCTATAAATACTAAAAGAGACTCATTTTAGAAGTGTTAAACAACTCATTGAGACCTTATTTATCATTTTGTCTATCATATAATTAAGTGAAAACTTCAAGCCATACTTCTCATCTCCAACTTAGACAGTCATGTTTCTTCTCACTATGCAATTTCGAGACTGCCTACAATGAACATATTAGAAGTGGGATTTTCATGCACAAAAAAGGTAATAATTGAGTATAATGGGTTATAAAAATTCCTTAAATATCTTTCAAAATGATTTTCATTCACCTATTTATTTGTTTACCTATAAAACAACTCAAATCTTACAAATTGGATAGGATTAGGCTTGTCTATACAAGTGATGGTATAGAGAAATTAGATTTCAAGAATCTTGCGATAGGGAAAATAATGTCCAAATCAATTTATAGTCCATTTTACCACTTTTGGATGCATCTCCATTCATCTTTTCTCCATCAGGTTAATATAAGGGTTTTAGGTCTTTTAGCTTCTTAACATTGATTCGTAAAGGTTAGATGTTTAACCTTTAAACTAATTTCACAACGTTTTAGTTCATGACCCTCCTCAACTATACCATTCTAATTGAGGTCCTATGAAGCTCATTTATATAGATATGAGTGAATAAATATGGCCTCTAGAGATGCTAACTAAATTTTGGGTAGTCTTGAGATAGATTTAAGCCAAAAGGACTAGCTTGAGATATTTCTCTACAAACCAATAGATCTTATCAACCCTCTAATCTCCACTAAATTCACTAAAACTAATTATTTTTATAGGTAAAATAATCAAGAGGGGGGTGAATCAGTGATGAAAGATAATATAATTTAATTCCCAACTCTTAAACATTCAACATACATCAATCTTGATCAGCAACTTAAACATGAAAGTACATACATCTAAATCATACATAAGAGCATACAACACATGAACATACTATATATGTGGGAAACCATCTTGGGGGATAAAACCCTTTGAAACCATCAAGATGGACTATAGTACTATAAAGATAAGATTCAAAAATTAGACCAACACCAACTGATCAAAGAACATCCACCCTGTAATTTGATCAAGCACCCACTTGACCATTAACTAGTTCCAAATAGCAACGAGGCTAAAACCCCCTAAGCACCCAAGCACCCACTTAGCTACCTTAATATTATCTCCACTAAATGGTCTAGGAGAATGACCTAATCCATCTAGGCAAAAGTTTTGAATACAGGATAATTTTGGCCAATAGGTAACCTTAGTAATTTTCATTAATGGGTCAATCAATAACTTTATTATAGACTTGTGATCAAGGTATGACTACTTTGGGTAAGAATGTGTATTATAAAATATGCTTACTTTGTATGAGTAATGAGGAAGATATTTAAATTTTAAAAGAATGCCTTTGGTAAGATAAATTGTGTTTACCTTAGGCATGCAAGAGTGCATTAGTCTTCAACCAAGATTAAAATTTTGGAATTACTAGATACTATAGGAAATGGACTATTATATCTCCTTGTTATCAAAACCATCATCCACCTTGAACAACCTTCTTTGAATTCATGTCACACTAGGTGTGATAGAACTATTATAGTCCAAATTTTCACCCTAAGTAAGTTAAGGAAAAATTCTCAAATTTGGTGTAACATGGGACTACCTCTATAAATACACAAGCTACATTAAGAGATAGACCTCTAGATTTGAAAAGGCTAGCTCCCTTGATATATATTTTAGGCTCACACACTACACTAGGATAATCATTATTGGGATTGAAAATTTAATAAGGAAAGATAAATAAACCCAAAATAATCAAGGTTATACACCAAATACAAGTCCATAAAACACACTTTCATCTGCTCTAACAAAGAAGACTTCTAAAACTGACCTCAACTCAATGTTATTCTAACACAAGTGTTTATATATGGAGGCATATGGTTATGCATATCTAGAGGTCATTAAAAAGGAGGTATTATATTAGACACTAATCATTTATATCACACTCCAAAACACACTTAAAAATCACATACGCTTCATGAAACTTGTTAGAAGAGATGCTACTACTCACCTAATGCATATAAGAGAAGAATGGAAGTAAGGAGAAGACATTCATAGCTTGTCATCCAAGCACACTACTTGACATACTTGGGGGAAATATTTATAGATACAAAATAAACTTAACAAATTAATCCTAAGAAAAATCAAGATGTCAAACTATCAGGGCTTCAACATAACAATTGTGGATCCCTTATAATTTCAAAAAGGCTTAAATTTATAGAGCATAAGAGAAGAAAGAGAAAAAGTGAAGTTAGACAGTCACAAGGCCAAGTTTCAATATATGAAAACTAGTTAAGATGAAATAGAATGAAGTATGAGATAGGTAGTGAATTATTATTATACAAATATCCATCTGAAACATCACACCTTCTTGAGGTTGGCATATATAACTTTTATATCCTTCATGAAACTATTTACTTGATGATGAATCCACTTGACTTTCCAAAACTACCATATAATTCATTAACATATGTTTCCTAACTTGGGAATTTGGAAAAAAGATGGTGAAAGTCCTTATATCTTCCATAATTTATAGCCTCCCCATTATCACTTGTTATTAACTCCTTAGCAGTCACTTTTTAGTCTTCTAGACCTTAAAGCTTACACTTGTCATTTATGTGGCCTATAAATATTCAAGGAGACTCATTTTAGAAGTGTTAAACAACCAATTAAGACCTTATTTACCATTTTGTCTATCATAGAATAAAATCAAAACTTCAAACCATACTTCTCATCTCCAACTTAGACAGTCATGTTTCTTCTCACTATGCCATTTCAAGACTGCCTACATTGAACATTTTAGAAGTGGGATTTGCATGCACAACGAAGGTAATAATTGATTATAATGGGTTATAGAAAGTCGTTAAATACCTTTCAAAATGATTTTCATTCACCTATTTATTTTTTTACCTATAAAACACTTCAAATCTTACAAAATAGATCAAATTAGGCTTGTCTATACAAGTGATGGTATAGAGAAACTAGATGTCAAGAATCCTGGGATAGGGAAAATCATGTCCAAATCAATTTATAGTCCATTTTACCACTTATGGATGCATCTCCATTCATCTTTTCTCCATTAGGTTAATATGAGGGTTTTAGGTCTTTTAGCTTCTTAACATTGATTCATAAAGGTTAGATGCTTAACCTTTGAACCAATTTCACAATGATTGAGTTCATGACCCTGCTTGACTATACCTTTTTAACTGAGGTCCTATGAAGCTCATTTTTATAGATGTGAGTGAAGAAATATGGCCTCTAGAGATGCTAATTAAATTTTGGGTAGTCCTAAAATATATTTAGGCCAAAAGGACTAGTTTGAGATATTTCTCTACAAACCAATAGATCTTATCAACCCTCTACTCTCCCTTAAATTCACTAAAACTAGTTATTTTTATAGGTAAAATCCCTAAGAGGGGGGTGAATCGGTGATGAAAGATAATATAATTTAATTACCAAGTCTTAAACATTCAACATACATCAATCTTGATCAAGCAACATAAACATGAAATCACATACATCTAAATCATACATAAGAGCATACAACACATGAACACACTATATATGTGGGAAACCGTCTTGGGGGATAAAAACCTTTAAAACCATCAAGATGGACTATAGTCCTATAAAGATAAGATTCAAAAATTAGACCAACACCAACTGATCAAGGAACACCCACCCCTTAATTTGATCAAGCACCCACTTGACCTTTAGCTAGCTCCAAATAGCAAGGAGGCTAAAACCCCCTAAGCACCCAAGCACCCACTTAGCTACCTTAATATTTTCTCCACTAAATGGTCTAGGAGAGTGACCTAATCCATCTAGGAAAAAGTTTTGTATATAGGATAATTTTTGCCAATAGGTAGCTTTAGTGATTTTCATTAATGGGTCAATAAATAACTATATTATACACTTGTGATTAAGGTATGACTTCTTTGGGTAAGGATGTGTATTATAAAATATTCTTGCTTTGTATGAATAATGAGGAAGATATTTAAATTCAAAAAGAATGACTTTGGTAAGTTAAATTGTGTTTACCTTAGGCATGCAAGAGTGCACTAGTCTTCAACAAAGATTTAAAATTTGGAGTTACTAGATACTATACAAAGTGGACTATTATAGCTCCTTGTAATCAAAACCGTCGTCCACCTTGAACAACCTTCTTAGACTTCATGTCAAACTAGGTGTGATAGAACTATTATAGCCCAAATTTTCACCCTAGGTAAGCTAAGGAAAGCTTCTCAAATTTTGGGTAACATGGGACTACCTCTATAAATAGGCAAGCTAAATTAAGAGATAGACCTCTAGATTTGACAAGGGTAGCTCCTTTGATATATATTTTAGGCTCAGACACTACACTAGGATAATCACTATTGGGATTTAAAAGTGAAGAAGGAAACATAAATAAACCTAAAATAATGAAGGCTATACACCAAATATAACTCCATAAAACACACTTTCATCTGCTGTAAGAAAGAAGACTGCTAAAACTAACCTCAACTCAATGTTCTTCTAACATAAGTGTTTCTATATGGAGGCATATTATTATGCATATCTAGAGGTTGGTGAAAAGGAGCTATGATATTAGACACTAATAATCTATATGACACTCTAAAACACACTTAAAAATCTAATACACTTCATGAAACCTGTTAGAAGAGATGATACTACTCACCTAATGTATATAACAGAAGAATGGAAGAAAGGAGAAGACATTCATATCTTCTCATCAAACTACACTACTTGACATACTTAGGGGAAAGATTTATAGAGATAAAATCAACTCAAAAAACTTATTCAAATACAAATAAAGATTTCAAAATAGCAGGGCTTCACCATTACAATTATGGATCCCTTATAATTTCAAAAAGGCTTGAATATATAGAGCATAAGAGAAGAAAAAGAAGAAGTGAAGTTAGACAGTCACAAAGCCAAGGGTCAATATATGAAAACTAGTTACAATGTAATATAATGAAATATAAGATAGGTCATGAATTCTTATTATACAAATATCTGTCTGAAACATGACACCTTCTTAAGGTTGGCATATATACCTTTTATATCCTTCATGAAACTATTTACTTGATGATGAATCCACTTGACTTTACAAAACTGCCATACAATTCATTAAAAAATGTTTCCTAACTTGGGAATTTGGAAAAAAGATGGTAAAAGTCCTTATATCTTCCATAATTTATAGGATCCCCATTATCACTTGTCATTAACTCTTTAGCAATCACTTATTAGCCTTCTAGACCTTAAAGCTTACACTTGTGATTTATGTGGCCTATAAATTTTCAAGGAGACTCATTTTAGAACTATTAAACAACTCATTAAGACCTTATTTATCATATTGTATATCATATAATTAAATGAAAAATTCAAACCATACTTCTCATCTCCAACTTAGACAGTCATGTTTCTTCTCACTATGCCATTTCAAGACTACTTGCAATGAACATATTAGAAGTGGGATTTTCTTGAAAAAAAAGGTAATAATTGAATATAATGGGTTATAAAAAGTCCTTAAATACCTTTCAAAATGATTTTCATTCACCTATTTATTTTTTTACCTATAAAACAACTCAAATCTTACAAATTAGACCAAATTAGGCTTGTCTAAACAAGTGATGGTATAGAGAACCTAGATGTCAAGAATATTGGGATAGAGAAAATCATGTACAAATCAACTTATAGTCCATTTGAACACTTTTGGATGCATCTCCCTTCATCTTTTCTCCATCAGGGTAATATAAGGGTTTTAGGTCTTTGAGCTTCTTAACATTGATTCATAAAGGTTAGATGCTTAACCTTTGAACTAATTTCACAACATTTGAGTTCATGACCCTCCTCAACTATACCTTTCTAATTGAGGTCCCATGAAGCTCATTTGTATAGATATGAGTGAAGAAATATGGCCTCTAGAGATGCTAATTGAATTTTGGGTAGTCCTGAGATAGATTTAAGCCAAAAGGACTAGCTTGAGATATTTCTCTACAAACCAATAGATCTTATTAACCCTCTAATCTCCACTAAATTCACTAAAACTAATTATTTTTATAGGTAAAATAATCAAGAGGGGGGTGAATCAGTGATGAAAGATAATACAATTTAATTCCCAATTCTTAAACATTCAACATACATCAATCTTGATCAAGCAACATAAACATGAAAGCACATACATCTAAATCATACATAAGAGAATACAACACAAGAACACACTATATATGTGGAAAACCATCTTGGGGGATAAAACCCTTTGAAACCATCAAGATGAACTATAGTCCTATAAAGATAAGATTCAAAAATTAGACCAATACCAACTAATGAAGGAACACCCACCCCTTAATTTGATCAAGCACCCACTTGACCTTTATCTATCTCCAACTAGCAAGGAGGTTAAAACCCCTAAGCACCCAAGCACCCACTTAGCTACCTTAATCTTATCTCCACTAAATGGTCTAGGAGAGTGACCTAATCCATCTAGGCAAAAGTTTTGTATATAGGATAATTTTGGCCAATAGGTAGCTTTAGTAATTTTCATTAATGGGTCAATATATAACTTTATCATAGACTTGTGATCAAGGTATGACTTCTTTGGGTAAGGATGTGTATTATAAAATATGCTTGCTTTATATGAATAATGAGAAAGATCTTTAAATTCAAAAATAATACCTTTGGTAAGATAAATTGTGTTTACCTTAGGCATGCAAGAGTGCATTAGTCTTCAACCAAGATTAAAATTTTGGAGTTACTAGATAGTATAAGAAGTGGTCTATTATATCTCCTTGTTATCAAAACCATCATCCACCTTGAACAACCTTATTGGACTTCATGTCACACTAGGTGTGATAGAACTATTAGAGCCCAGATTTTCACCCTAAGTTAAGGAAAACTTCTCAAATTTGGGGTAACATGGGACTACCTCTATAAATAGGGAAGATACATTAAGAGATAGACCTCTATATTTGAAAAGGATAGCTCCCTTGATATATATTTTAGGCTCACACACTACACTAGGTAATCATTATTGGGATTGAAAATTCAAGAAAGAAACATAAATAAACCTAAAATAATCAAGGTTATACACCAAATATAACTCCATAAAACACACTTGTATCTACTCTAAGAAAGAATACTGTTACAACTGACATTAGCTCAGTGTTCTTCTAACATAAGTGTTTCTATATGGAGGCATATGGTTATGCAAATCTAGAGGTTAATGAAAATGAGGAACTATATTAGACACTAATCATTTATATCACACTCCAAAACACACTTACAAATCACATACACTTCATGAAACTTGTTAGAATAGATGTTACTACTCACCTAATGCATATAAGAGAAGAATGGAAGAAAGGAGAAGACATTCATAGCTTGTCATCCTAGCACACTATTTGACATACTTGGGGGAAAGAATTATAGAGAAAAAATCAACTTAAAATATTTATTCAAAGACAAATCAAGATGTCAAACTAGTAAGGCTTCACCATAACAATTATGGATCCCTTATAATTTCAAAAACGCTTTAATATATAGAGCATAAGAGAATAAAGAGAAGAAGTGAAGTTAGACAGTCATAAGGCCAAGTGTCAATATTTGAAAACTATTTAAAATGCAATAAAATGAAGTATAAGATAGGTCATGAATTCTTATTATACAAATATCCATCTGAAACATGACACCTTCTTGAGGTTGGCAAATATACCTTTTATATCCTTCATGAAACTATTTACTTGATGATGAATCCACTTGACTTTCCAAAAATTGATAGGAACTGGGTTCACAAAGCTCTGACACAACTTTGTCAGAATTTAAGAGCACACTTGATTACTTTTGTATTGGCAACTAAACACGGAATTTAAGTAGAAGTAAAACGTAACTAGAATTCAAAAATAACATAGAATATGAGAGGCAACACACAATTGTATTCAACTAATTCCAGAAGGAAATTACAATAAAGAGATGACACTCTTTCATCCACTTCATGGGCATACCAGTAATATTCCCTCAAGAGTTCTCTTCTCTCAATACAGGTCAAAACAAACAACTCAAACACAGAGTTGCTGTTCACCTCAACCAGTCAGTATCAATATTGCCAGTACATAAGTATGCAACGTACTCTAAGTAGATCTCCTTGATCTTGAAACAACCTACAAATCTCGAATCTTACTTACCCATGTAGATCTTCTCCCTGATCTTGCAACAACCTATAGATCAACCTGATCTTACATACCATGAAAGAACCCTTATGATTCCACCATGCGGAATAACTCTTCTGGTTCTACACTTTACAATACATCCCCATGCGTCTCTTATATAGATACCATGCAAAGAATAATTAGACAAGTGGCTCAAGACTAAAATTAGTCTTTACATGCAAAAAACCGATTCAACAAACTAACTGTTCGTGTAACAAATAGTTATAGAACTGCATAGGTGATCGACATCGGTCCCTATCCATCTAGAGGTGACCAACGTCGACTGACTCCTGACTAATGTCAGTTGTTACCTATTCACCATTGATCGATGTCAGTTGGCCTACCGATGTCGGCAACTGTGACACTTAGCAACCTCCATATTTGCATTCGGGTGAAGCTTTTAGCTCCATAACCTAACAATCTCCCACTTGGAGATAAACAGCTGCACCTATACCTATACCAATACATTGCCTAATATGTATCCTAGCTTGTATCCCTCTTCAAGATCAATCTTGAAGACCAACCACCACACACCCTATGGTGATACACCTATGACTGAATTTCTCCATTCTCAACTTACCTTCCTCTGCCATTGCTATACTCCCACTCAATCAGAAACCCCTGAGAGTGACCTGTAATCAAACAAACACTTAACACACTCTATGACTATGGTGTTAGTGAATTTCACTCTGAGAACCTCCAACCTCGCTCTGATACCAACTGATAGGAATTGGGTTCACAAAGCTCTGACACAACTTTGTCAAAATTTAAGAGCACACTTGATTACCTTTATATCAACAACTAAACATGGAATTTAAACAGAAGTAAAATGTAACTAGAATTTAGAAATAACACAAAATATTAGAGGCAACACACAATTGTATTCAACTCATTCCAAAAGGAAATTATAATAAAGAGATCACACTCTTTCATCCACTTCGTGGGCATACCAGTAATCTTCCCTCAAGAGTTCTCTTCTCTCAATACAGGTCACAATAAACAACTCAAACACAGAGTTGCTATTCACCTCAACCAATTAGTATCAATATTGCTAGTATACAAGTATGCAATGTACTCTAAGTAGATCTCCTTGATCTTGTAACAACTTGCAAATCCTGGATCTTACTTACCCATGTAGATCTTCTCCCTGATCTTACAACAACCTGCAGATCAACCTGATCTTAGATACCATGAAAGAACCCTTATGATTCCACCATGTAGAATAAATCTTATAGCTATACACTTTAAAATATAGCCTCATGGGTCTATTATATATATCCCATGCAAACAATAATTAGACAAGCAGCTCAAGACTAAAATTAGTCTTTACATGCAAACAACCAGTTCAACAAACTAACTGTTCGTGCAACAAATAGTTATGGAACCACACAAGTGACTAACATCAGTCCCTATCCATCTAGAGGTGACCGACATCAGCCAACTCTTGACTAATTTCGGTTGCTACCTGTTCACCACTGACTAACATCAATTGCCCTACCGATGTCGGCAACTGTGACACTTAGCAACCTCCATGTTTGCATCTGGGTGAAGCTTTTAGCTCCACAACCCAACAAAAATGCCATAAAATTCATTAACATATGTTTCATAACTTGGGAATTTGGTAAAAATATGGTGAAATTCCTTATATATTCCATAATTTATAGCCTCCCCATTATCACTTGTTATTAACTCTTTAGCAGTCACTTATTAGCCTTATAGAACTTAAAGCTTACACTTGTCATTTATGTGGCCTATAAATATTCAAGGAGACTCATTTTAAAAGTGTTAAACAATTCATTGACACCTTATTTATAATTTTGTCTATCATACACTTAAATTAAAACTTTAAACCATACTTCTCATCTCCAACTTAGACAGTCATGTTTCTTCTCACTATGCCATTTCAAGACTGCCTACAATGAACATATTAGAAGTGAGATTTTCATGCACAACAAAGGTAATAATTGAGTATAATGGGTTATAAAAAGTCCTTAAATACCTTTCAAAATTATTTTCATTCATCTATTTGTTTTTTTACCTATAAAACACCTCAAATCTTACAAAATAGACCGAATTAGGCTTCTCTATACAAGTGATGGTATAGAGAATCTAGATGTCAAGAATCCTGGGATATGGAAAATCATGTCCAAATGAATTTATAGTCAATTTGACCACTTTTCAATGTATCTCCATTCATCTTTGCTCCATCAGGTTAATATAAGGGTTTTAGGTCTTTTAGCTTCTTAACATTGATTCATAAAGGTTAGATGGTTAACCTTTGAACTAATTTCAAAATGTTTGAGTTCATGACCCTCCTGAACTATAAATTTCTAATTGAGGTCCTATGAAGCTAATTTTTATAGATATGAGTGAATAAATATGGCCTCTAGAGATGCTAATTGAATTTTGGGTAGTCTTGAAATAGATTTAGGCCCAAAGGAGTAGTTTGAGATATTTCTCTATAAACTAATAGATCTTATCAACCCTCTACTCTCCCCTAAATTCACTAAAACTAATTATTTTTATAGGTAAAATCACTAAGAGGGGGGTTAATCAGTGATGAAATATAATATAATTTAATTCCCAACTCTTAAACCCTCAACATACATCAATCTTGATCAAGCAACATAAACATGAAAGCACATGCATCTAAATCATACATAAGAGCATACAACACATGAACACACTATATATATGGGAAAACCTCTTGGGGGATAAAAAACTTTGAAACCATCAAGATGGACTATAGTCCTATAAAGATAAGATGTAAAAATTAGACCAGCACCAACTGATCAAGGAACACCCACCCCTTAATTTGATCAAGCACCCACTTGACCTTTAGCTAGCTCCAACTAGCAAGGAGGTTAAAACCCCCTAAGCACCCAAGCACCCACTTAGCTACGTTAATATTATCTCCACCATTTTTTATGCCTTCTAGACCTAATGATGGAATTTTTTTACTTTCACTCTTTTCCTTTTACAGTCTCATAAACTTGCACATACAAGCAATGTATCCAAAACACCCTTTTGGTCACTCTTCACTTATATGCATATACGTAATAATAAAACCTAGAAAAAAATTGTCACAACATCAACAACATGATTTTAAGGTCATACACACACTCTTTAACCTAGTCAGCTCTTCAATCCATACACTAAGCATACTCTCTCAATCTTTCTCTTCTATGCTTATTAGGTCCAATGACCTATGTGTTCACACTCATCAACTTAATCAGATAAACATGACTAACCCTATTTTATCTTTGATGGTCCTTACTAACTTATACCTTCTCTTTCAAATGTTCCTTATCTTAATGTCACATCTGTCCTTCTCTTCACTTCCTAGTCTTAAAACCATTGCCTTGGTCTCCACTATTTATAGAGTATTTATACATATCTCCATCTAGTTCAGCCATAATACTTGTCTTAACCCTTAATATATATTATATATCTCAATACCATCCTCATAGGTCATCCATAGAAACTATGGGCCACACTTAAGTAGCTACATCTTTCAATTAGGCCTTATTAAACCTTATAGGTCTCATGGAGACCTATTCAACCAATATCACTTCATAAAGTAAATTAAGAACATAAGATAACTTTAAAATACATGGGTCCAATCCATATGACCTCTAAGACATATTCAAGTTATTTCTCCCACCAAAACACTCTTTTGCTAAAGTAAAACTCACTCAAATAATATTTTATACACTATAACACCATTAACAAATAAATAGTCAAATTTAAAGATCTGTCACTTTATATATACAAACACTCAGACCTTACAACTAGGTTTTTTGGATGTGACTTGAATTCTTCTACAACTTTGATTTTTACACCACCATGAAATTTTTTATATATCAAAATTTTAAGCACAAAAATTGAGCACATATTTTCCCTCACAAATTTGAATATTTAAATTCCAACATTCATTGAGCATATGTTAAACCTTAGACATGTTGAACTCATGTTTTGATCCTTAAATTTTTTTAGTAAATATGCACCATCAATCTTTATAGATCAACCAGGTCTTTATCTTGTAGCACTCACCACTGATATAAGCTCTGAGCTCCTATGATTATGCCACTTGATATATCTACATGCCTTCTACACATTTGACTCTTTGAATTTGACTCACACTATTAATCTTATGATAGTACCCTATGAACTATTGATCTTCTATCAAATCTATGTAAATGTGAAACCTGTCATGAGCATGTTCATTCTTTGACATATTGAATTTTACGTGCACCATTGGATCAAGATCTATGATTTAATATTCATTGTTAGATCTACTGACTAGTTGAACTTAGACTTCAATATAGTTTAACTTGACAGTCTCTAGCCCATCACAGTCTACTAGAGCTACTTTGAAGATTTATATCTTGATCTAGAAAACACTTCAAGACTCCAAATCTTTAGGGTACCTTCTTATCATTGTAGACAACATCTCCATGAAATCCTTTGAATAAATTTGACTTTTTAAGTACTTGTATTAAATGCACAAAATTTCTAGTTCATTTATATCTAAATGATGGTCTATGATGATTTGGAATCTCTTAAACTATTATATGCATGTTTTTCATTCTAAAATATCAAGTGACACACTAGAGCTTCACCAAGACATCTATGAATGCCTCACAACTTATTTTTTATCCTTATAGACTTGTAAATGTGCCATATCTCTTTAAATTATTAAACACAACATGTTTATCATTAATTTACTAGAATCACATCTCTTTCACATAAATGACAACCTAACATTAATGGCCATGCTCAACAATCTTCCCTTTTATCACTAATGGAAAAACACCCTCATAATGACTTTATTTGTACAATGATTTCATTTTGATCTTTCTCTCCCTTTGACATTAATGACAAAGAATCTCTTCCTCAACATGCCAAAAAACATTCCTCAACAATATGTATGAACTTAATTACTATTAAGATGCTCAGGATACTTAAATACTTTCAATGCATATGAATCAGTTGCTCCCCCTTTGGCATACATTAATCTATACTTATACTTATCTAATCCTTAGACCTAATGAAATACTCATAGAGCTTATAAATCTCTTCCTAACATTATGATCCATCTCATTTCATCCATTTTGAGACCATACTTCACACATGATCCATGATTATGCTCTTCTTTGATCATACAGTACTTATGAGCTTATACATCCTTTGAGTACCTTCAAACCATCTCCACACTTGCCTTCATACCTTCTTACTTTAGGCTACTTACATGATTACTAGTAGATGAAAAAGACAATATCAAAATAGGAAATATGCACAAAAACAAATAACAAACTCATTCAGGAACAATCATACCTTTGTCATTTGAATAAAATGACCAAAGACCACTCTTTTCTTTACTAGCCTTGTCGAGAGGCCTAATAGCCCTATCAAAACCTTGAAACACCTATATATTTATATGTATTCTCCTTAAAAACTTTAAAATTCATATCTAAATTACACTCATGTGCCCCCTTATTTATGCCAAAAATCATCTTCTAATGTTGCTTCTGCACCATAGCTCCTTCACAAACCTACTAGTCAATTAACCCTCCGTTTGCACAAATCCTCATCCATGGAATACATCACACACTTTAAAATGAATATGAAACAATTTTCATAAACCATTTTTCCATTTAAATATATTAAACATCCTCATACCTCAATTCATTAGGCCAACCACTTTTCAACAAAGACTAAAACACTAGGTTTATAAAACAAAAATGGTCAACATACTATCTTCCAATCAACACCATCACTTCAAACTTATTACACACATGTAGGTCACCAATTCACACATATTAACAAAATTTTTATCTCATAAACTTTTAAGAATCCATACTTACTATACCATGGTTTTTGACTAGCATATCCTTAAGCACAAACTGAAAACCTAAGAGCAAACAAAATTCTTCAATTACACACAAAAGACCTTCAAGGCTTTAAACCAACTAGATAACATTTTAATAAATTCATCACACCTTTTTATTCCACTAAGAAACCTTGATAAATTTCAATTATTCAAATGACACTTGTAAATCTCCATACTCTACCTATAAACCTTCAAAATAAAAATTCCTGAACATACCTTGAGCACACATACTTGCAGTTTAGATCTTGAAATGAAAAAATCAAAAATTAATCACCTTTAGATCATAAAAATTCTTCATGACTTTTCAAAATAGTTTAATACATCTTCTCATGATATTATGATGTCACCAGAAGATCAATGAATCTCTCAACATAACAAACACCTTATTAGAACATCATTCTTCTTGAATACAAAATTGTAGCAGACTTCTTCATATCTCAACCATGACTAAAACATCTCACATATGTTCCCCCTTAGCCATACACATCTTTAATGATATCCTTATCCTAAAACATAGATCAAAGCTCTACTAGTATCCACCATGCTTCTTATTTGTCAAGTGTCTCCTTGAAGCCTAGATGGAGACACCCTGACCCACAATGTCTTAGAAAAAATTGAAACCAAGACTTACCCATAACTCCTCATATTCATTTTCCTCTTTCATAATATGATAATGACAATTATTCATATTCTTCTTCTTCTTCTTCTTAGGATTAAGAAAATCAACATGCTCATGCACTACAATATTCTCCTTTTCTTCTAATATTGGATTGTCAACATATGGAGACAACATAGATTCATGACATACCTTTTCATCTGAAGAAATCAACTCATTAATTGGAATTTACAACTGATGTTTCTTGAATGAAACTTTCTCAAAAACAACATGATGTTCTCTTAGATCTATACATACCTTAGGGCTAGCCTTAATTAATACTTTGGTCTTTTTTTGAGCTTGACTTGAATTGACTTTTGATTCTCCTTTTCTATCTGGATAGATGACACATTCTCTTGGAATTCCTAAACCTTATTCATATCTTATTCCTCATTTTATTTATCAAGTAGTCCACCTTGATCTTTTAGCTCAAATGAATTAGTTTTCTTGGTCTTCACTTCCTTAGGAATTCATACCAGGGATTAACCTTTCTTGAGCTCAATAGGATGTCCATGTTACTTCTTATGATTTGAGATAATGCTTGTAAAAAATATTGAAATATGATCAACTTGATTACATCTTAAACAAATAACATCATTCATACCTTCTTCTTGATGAATATTATTTATCTTAACAAACATACTATCTTGTCTCTTAGGTTCATTATGCTCAAGCTTAATTGTCTTAGGTCTTCACACCTAGGTTAGATTTTTACCATGAACTATGGTGAAAAATATATCAATATGTTCTATGTCATGACAATACTAATATACAACATTATCCATACTTGTAGTTGACCAACAACTCTTTCTTTTCCAATTTATTTCCTTATGACCAAACCTATGACAAACATAACAATGACCATTAAAGGATCTTTCACATCTTGAAGCATTTGGCTACATAATTAGTTTCTTCATTTTTCCTTTGACTTGATTTGACTTATTGTCTTTCATGTTACCATTTTCTTTGCCTTTTTTTGATATCTTTTGTTCTTCTTTAATCTTGCCTATCTTGACAACAATTTCTCTTTCTCATCCTTTAATGAATCTAGTTTGGTCTTCAATTGAAAATTTTCATCCTCTTTGGTCTTAGATTTATATTTGTAACCCTTAATTGATCCTAAATAATGTTGATCTTCTCTTTATCATCCTTTTATCTTGAGATTTCCTTCAAGGATTATATCTCCTGATTGAGATTGATGCACTCATCCATAATAACCTTAAATTTTGAAGCCATGGTATTTTTATGAGTTTATTTTTGATCATACTCTCTCATCTTAACATACTACTTATCAATAAGTGCCTTGATCTTACTACATTTTTCCTAAATTTATATTAGACATGCATAAGTAACCTCTACTTGAGCCTTCAACTCTTTATTCTCTTTATTAAATTGCTTAGCCATATTGTACCTTGGATCACCTTCAAGTGGTTAAAATTAAAATGAAGGTTTTCCTCTAATACTAATTATTAGAGTTAAAATCACTCAGAGGGGGTGAATTAGTGATGAAAGATAATAAAAGTTAATTTCCAACTCTTAAACATTCAGCATACATCAATCTTGATCAAGAAAAATAGACATGAAAGCCCATACATCCAAAGCATACACAAATGCATGGAACACATGAACACACCATATATGTGAGAAACCCTCTTTGGGGATAAAACCCACTAAACCCTAAAATATGGAATATATTCCTATAAAGACAAGATTCAACATTTATAGCAACACCAACTAATCAAGGGTCACCCACCCCTTAATTTAGTTAAGCACCCACTTGATCTTTATCTAGCTCCAAGTAGCAAGGAGGATAAAACACTCTAAGAAACAAATCACCCACCTGGATACCTTGATTTTATTTCCACATTTGATATGATATCTTCTACACCTGATGATGGACTTCTCTTACTTACATTCTTTCCCTTTTACACTATTATAAACTTACACATATAAGCCATATATCCAAAACACCCTTTTGGATCACTCTTATATTCTAAGAATATACACATTAAAAAAACCTAAAACAAATCTATCATAACATGAAAAAAATTATCTAAAGGTCATTCACATACCCTTCAACTTGATTACCTCTTCAATCCATTCACTAAGAACACTCACTCAATTTACCTCTTCTAGGCTTATTAGGCGAAATGACCTATGTGTTCACATTTATCAACTTAATCAAATAAAAATTATTGATCCTCTTTTCTCTCTTACGGTCCCTACTAACTTTTACCATTTATTACAAAGGTTCATTCACTCAATGTCATATATGCTCTTCTCTTCACTTTCTAGTTTTAAAACCATTGCTTTGGTCTCCACTATTTATAGAGTCTTCATGCATATCACCATATAGGTCAGCCATAATACTTGTCTTAACCATTAATATATATTACATATTTAAATAGCATCATCATAGGTTAGCCATAACAACTATGGGTCACACTTAAGCATCTACATCTTTCAATTGGGCCTTATTATCCCTTATAGGTCTCATGGAGACTTATTCACCCAATTATCACTTAATCACGAAAATTAATAACATAATATCACTTTAAAATACATGGGTCCACTACATATGACCTTTAATAAATCTTCAAGTGATTGATCCTGCCAAAACACTCTTATGCTAAAGCACAAATTCTCAAACAACATTTTGTACACTGTAGCACCACTAATGAGAAAATAGCCAACTTTGAATATCCATAAAATTATCTGTATAAACACTCAAACATTATAAATAGATTCTTTGTATTCAATTTGAGTGTTTTTATAACTTTTATTTTTACACCACTATGAAATTCTGCATATATCAAAAGTTATATCACAAAAATTGAGCATTGGTTTTCCAACATAAATTCGAATATTTAAATTATAACGGTCACTGAGCATATGTTAAACCTCAAAAACTTTGACCTCATCTCATTCTCCCTAATTTTTTTGAATAAATACACACCTTAAATCTCTTTAACTTAACTAGGTCTTTATCTTTTAGTGTTCAACATTGATCTAAGCTTCGATCTCCCATGATTGTGCCACTTGGTAGCTCTACGTGCCTTTTGCACATTTGAATCTTTGACTTCAACTAGTAACATCAATATTATAATAGTAAAAACAACTACAAACCATTTATCTTGTATCCAAGCTCCATGAATGTGACACATGTCACTATTTAGTTCATTCTTTGACATATTGACTTTTATGCATACCATTGGATCAAGATCTATTATTTATAAAACATCATTAGATCTACTAAATAGTTGACCTTGTACTTAAATATAGTTTAAATTAATGGTCTCTATCCCATTAAATTATAATAAATCAGCTTTGAATATTTATATCTTGAGCTAGAAAACACTTCAAGATTTCAAATCTTTAGGGTACCTTTTTAGCACTATAGACAACATCTCCATGAAATCCTTTAACCAAAGTTGACTTTTTGAGTACCTATATTAAACGCACAAAATTACTATTTTATTCATATTTTCATGATGGTCTATGATATTCTATATTATTTTAAGATTTTATATGCATGTTTATCATTCCAAAATATTAAGTGACATACTAGAGCTTCACCAAGACATCTATGGATGCCTCACAACTTATTCTTTATCCATATAGACCTAAAAATGTGACACATCTCTTCAAATTATAAAACATAAACTCTTTGTCATTTAGGTACTATAATAAAATTCTATATTTCACATCAATGACCATGCTCAATAATTATGATTATCATGTGGTCATGTGGATGAAGTTAGGCACCTTGAGGGTTTAGGCCTAGTCTGCAAGACCGTGTCTCATGAGAATATGGTCAATTTTGAGAATTATAATGGATTTATTTGTTTTCCTAACATTTTTAACTTAAAATTTAACCATTTAAATATTACCATGATCTTTATAAACTCTATCATTCATCTTCTCATCCTTCATGCATTAGGTATTCAGGTTGGGTTGCTACTTTAGTGTCTCTAGTGTGAGACAAAACATAGGGTACCTCTCCTATTTTTTTGTATAAATTGTGAACGTGGATAGATTTAATGGCTTATAAGGAATATATTTATAAATTATTGATTCATGACTATGCTTTTAGAGGCCTTAAGATATCAAAACTTCAAGACTAGCTTTTAGGTCTGTGTACTGTCTGTAGGGTTATGTTGACTATGTATGAGGTTTGAAACCAATTTAGTTGACTCTTTATTATGATTTAATACCTATGAAAATAACATGGAAATGTGATTATCAATTCAAGAGTGACCTATACGTGTTCATTCCATGTTATAGCTTTGTCTACCAACCACACATGCATCTCTTATTAGTTTGAGCTAGTCTGTGTATTGAGTCATACTATTGGTGTGTATTATAGTATTAAAAGGATTAATTTAGGTGATATTATATGTTTAAGAACTATTATTCACACTTCCATCTTATCTTGAGGTCCCTAGGACCATTTTATATTTGTATTGGCTTATTCCTATTTGTAGACCATGTTACCATCTCTCTACTAGTTTAGACTAATATGTTTCCTTAGTCAGACTATAGGTGGAAATTAGGAAAATTAGAAATTATTGTAGGTGTTGATTAGGTTTAATAATTTTATTTTTCTCCTTTGATTTAATCCAAAGTCTTTACAGATATCTAAAAAATAAATGAACTTATGTTTGCCTTGAGATCATGCTCCCATCTTTCCACTATCATCAACACATTATGTGCCATTTTTAATCTAGAGGTTTTTCTTGGCCTTATTTCACTATAGTCACCAGAATGTCTTCTATATAAGCTTGAATAATTTAAGACCTCATTCACCATCACCTTCTCCTTACTTGAAAACTTCTTCCCATGTTAAGAGGTGACATCTTCATCTAGGTTACAAAATGAAACTATTAGGCTTGTCCAAACCTCATATACCTACACCAAGAGATAACCATATAATAATTACAAGTCTCTTTTAGGAGAAGTTAAGGTAAGCTTCGAATTATGAAACATTTTCAATTCTAATAATTTTAACTTTATTCCAATCTATGAACATTGGTTTTAAGGTATTGATCTTAGGCTAGCTTTTGAATATGTTTCACTATCTCAACAAGTAGATATGAGATTTATCTTATGATTAAACTTATAATCCTCAGTCCTTGTTAAATCTCTTGTTACAAATAAATAGAGTGGTATGGAGATTGTGTTTCCACTTATGAATATGTGCTCCATTGTTGGATTATCATCTTTGATGCATTTTGAATACAACCCTTAATGGAGAAACTAAGTTCCATACTCTAAGGGATTAAACACATGTGTGTTTCCTTTTATTTAAATCTATTCATAGAGGTTCAAAATAATGTAATTCTCAAACACTATCCTCCACCTTTAATGATGCTCACTTATAGATAAATGAGATGCTCTTGATTATATCCTCATGTTTATATATATAAAACCAATCAAAAATAACTTTATAAGAATGAACATTCTTTGAAAGTCTAATTTCACTCCTTGGTTCACATAGATTACTGCAAACATATGAGGAAACTAAAGACATTGGGAATGTGAAGGCAACTTCAAGTCAATAAAAATATTAGTGATTTTTCATGAAGCATAAAACATCAAACTTAAGACCATGAACATGAATTGAAATCTCATAAGGATTACTAACATTCCTTAAGTTCATTTATCATAACTCTTCTTCTCCAGTCTGTACTAACTAAAAATTATTGACCTCTCTTAACCTATCCAAGAGAGTGATGAGAGAAAAGATCCAATTTTTGCCATTTTTTGATCTATCAAAGCCATTTAAACCTATAAAATACTTTTTGGAATCTAAATAAACCTTCATTAATCCTTCCCATGTGCCAAATATGTTATTCAATCCATACAATAGTCTGAAACTTCTTGTTTTGTAGTTGATCTCCTTCTTTGTACATTGAACCTACATTTTGTAGTTTCCAAACTTCCATATAACATATACCTAACATGTGGTACATTATATTTCATATGGACACCTTTGTCATTTATGGAAAACCATACATTTTACCCTAACATGACCAAAAGGTGGCATAATATGACATAAGACTAACTAGGTAAATGCGACAAAGATAAAACATATTATGTGACTTTCAAAATGTGACCATACTTATCTTAGGACCATTTTGAACATGTTAAAACCTAGAAGACCTCATGAAAAATTTGACTATTAAATGGGGTTTTGATCAAATTTTACCTAGGGTCAAATTTAGCCAATAGGGCCTTCTTGTTAAGAATCCCCTAGTAAATTATATATGTATATGTGTGTATGTGCATGTTGCTTCTGTATTTTGAGTGCTAAGTTATATAGATGAAATTGTATTATGGTATTACCATGTCAATGGGAGGATATGAATCTAAATGAATTTGAATTGATATGTCTGAACTAATTCTCAAATGCTAATAAATTGAACTAATATCTATGAAAAGGATTTATTGATATCTCCTTTAAAACTATGAATTCCATAGATACGTTGATTATGCATGCTAGAATTATGGAGATTTATGGAAAAATATTTTTATATTTAGAGCATTAGAAATTTTCAATGAACCATGATATGATAAAAATCTAGTACTGAAGTTATGGCTTATGCTATGAAAATAAAAGTTTATTTTTCATTATGGAAAGTGGATGAGTGGCAATCTTACATTTTGATTGTAAATTAAGATGAATCTCTTCAGAATAAATTGAATTAGGTATGTCTTCACATAATTTTTATTTCATGGAAAGAAAATTCTAAATTTAAATATCTTTGGGATGTTAATTTCCTTATTGTGTATATATAAAATAACCTAATATATAATGTTATTTATGGGTACATATCAAATGGTGACGAGAGTATATTATTAGATATGAATCATATGGAAATGGATAAAGCACTATATATCAATAGGGATTAGAAGGTGAAAACCATGGAGGTTACCTTTTCTTAAATTATATCCCTACATCTCTCTTTTCATAAACATTATGTCTGTGAATACGTGTAAGACCTAATTTTAGGTATTACTATATCTAAATTATAATGTTAACATTGATAAGCCTAATTCAAATGCCAAATCACACCTTGGTAGGTGGTGAATGTAGACTATTTGTAAGTATGATCTCTAAAGAGGCACATCTATAACATACCCTAAACTCATAAAATTGATTGTATAATTTTATGTAGTGGTAATGGTGTAGTGCCCTCTTACATGTTATTACTCATAATTGAATAATAATGAATTCAACATGATAAAGTGGTAATTGGATCGATATGAATTTTTTTTAGTAATGTCTAGTGGAACATATCCCTTATGTCATGACATAATTTGATTCTCGAGATGGCTAGTGGATCATTGATGCCTTCTTACTTTATTCCTTCTCCCTTGAGTTGTTTGTAGAGCCATATAATGGTAGTATTATGATCTATTTTTTGCTAAATGTGATTATCAAAGTTATTTTAAATTTTATAAGCTTTAATTTATATTTATTATAAAATAACATTATTTTTGTCTAGAATTTGAATGATTCAATCTAAATTTTGATCATGGAATTAAATGATAAGTTTTAGTTGGATTTGATTTCGTTATTGAGACTAATTTATCTCATTTTATTGATTTTTTAGCTACATGATTAGATGATGTTTATTCAAGTGATTTTGATGTTTTATTATGTTGTTTTCATGTGTTAGAATGTGCATAATTATTGTTTTGGTTGTTTATAGGGGAGAAGAAGAATCTTTAAAATGATGGCTAAGTGGGTCATGGTCGGGACCGATTGTATAGGTCCAAGATCCCATCCTTCCTTACCCACTAGACATGTTGTTATTAGACCTTGAGATGTCTCAAGATCACTGAGGTGAATCTTTATCTACACCTATATATTGTATATTTGGATGATGTCTTGAGGTACCCTATTGTATCTACTATTTTTGTCTCTTCACTCTGCACCTAAATAATGGCTAATGGACTAATGTCATGATGGCCTATAGTGTATAGACTATATTGGCTAGTGGATTGATGACCTAAGGACCACATACATATTTATTTACACATTGATTATTGGTTAGTGGAATGATGTCCTCAGGGACACACACACACACACACACACACATTTATTTTCACATTATTATATTGGCTAATGGATAGATTTCCTGAGAGCCTCTTGCATATTTAGTTACACATGATATATTGGCTAGTATACCAAGATCTTAAGAGCCCACATATATTAAATTGAATGTTATTTGGTTATTTAAAGTATTTCATGAATGAAATGGTATATGGAAAATGGAGACAATCCCATGCTTGTACTCTTTTGTAGTAGAATTGGTGTGATAAGAGGCATTTCCTCATGCTCTACTTATTCAAAAGATCATGTGTTTTAGATGGAATTTTTTGGAAGAACTACCAATAATAGGGGGGATGATTTAGTTTCTTCAAACAATATTTTTATTTCCACTTAACATTAATTAACGTTTCAAACTAATATAATAATCAAGCAATGCATAGAGAATTAATCACATAAACATGAAGCAAGATATCAACACATGAACATAAGATATATGTAGGAAACCATCATGGGGGATAAAACCCACTAAAAATGGATTATAATACAGTAATATAATCAATTAATCAATATTTAGTGAGTTACCAACCCCACAAGGAACACCAACCCCTCACTAGTCAAGCACCAACTCAACTAAGCCTTTAACAAGCTCTAACTTACAAGCACGAACCCTCTAAGTGAGTTAGAAAAAAATAAAAAAACACTTTTTAAACCACCAATATTTTAAGTAAACTCTCACTCCTTATTGACAAATAACCAACTTAGCCAAGACTAACTTGATCACCTCAATACACCTTGTTACTCAACCAACAGATGGTGACCTCTTCTTCATCTCTCTATCTTCTCTATATGAATTAAACTCACTTTAATACATGAGGAACACATATATTATGCATATATGATATTATCTCAAAATATAATTAAATTTTTCAATTCATCTCAACCTTCTATCCCTCTCAGAATAACCTATTAGGTTTCTTTGCTCAACATGCCTCTTACTAGGCTTATTAGGTCAACTAACCTTAACATCCACATGTATAAAATTTGTCATAAGTTAATCATATTATACCTACCTTATTATTATGGTATATAATACCTCCTACTTCACCATATACCTTGTTCTTCACTCATTAGAGTCTTCTCAACAACACACACGATTAGGCTAATTAGGTCTTGTATAAATACAAATCACTAGGTCACTCACATTTTTAGTCAGATAAGACCATAATCTATTAGGTTTAGAAATAAAATAAAATTTAAGAAACATTACACACAATAATAAATTAAAATAATATTATTATTAGGTTGGCCAAACTCACACATCTTTCTTCTTTTAGGCCTATTTAGAGACCTAATTGCAATTAGGTCTATCCTTTCCACATAACAACTTGAACCTCTATGATCTAAATGGAACTCACAAAATAAATCAAAAATTTTAAACACTTATATGTAAATATAAAATAATCTCCTCCATTCTTAATAATTTATAAATCCTTCGCTCATACCTTGAAAGCACCATTAGGCCTTAAAGACCTATTAGGCCTAATTACCTAAAAACCACTATCTACAAAGATGAATATCATAAAACCTATATAAACACATTATAGGCATAAAAGAAACTTTTATGAAAACTTAATGACCATATGTTTATAATAAATCTCATTATACTCCATCACTCAAGCTCCAAAGACTCAGGAACACATCATCAAAAAGCTTACTCAGAACTATC
Source organism: Torreya grandis (assembly GCA_037957365.1). Lineage (NCBI taxonomy): Eukaryota > Viridiplantae > Streptophyta > Pinopsida > Cupressales > Taxaceae > Torreya > Torreya grandis. The sequence continues at coordinate 122,275 of JARHVA010010793.1, forward strand.
AATTTACTCAAAATCTAGTCATCAATAATTTGATCTCAACCATCATCATAGAATCTTTAAAACACTCCACATACATGTATAAGATCCCATGGAATATATAATACATAACCACAATCTTGGTACACTTCCAAATTGGGCATAATGACACATGAACATAAATCTCACTAACATATTAAAAACTACCAAAGAACCTAAAAACATAGTTCTGATGAATGTTGTTTTCAAATATTATAAGGATAATTCCATGAATTATTATACAAATTAATAGTTTCTATGTGATTTATATAACATCCTCTAATAGATATATCAAAATATCTAGTGTCAACTATTGGTCTTGAAGACCAATTTATTGACCTTCTCTTTCATAGTCCTTACATAGCTAGATAAGCCATTCTAATTTTCATAATCCAAATTATTAAAATTATTATAAAACTTACATAAATAATGTATAGGTAAAATAGGTCCTAAAATACAAAAATATATTCATTTTATACTTTATCTAAGTACAAATAAACTCCAACTCATCACTTTCACTTGCTTATTCAGAACTACCATTCTACCTTATGGACCAATCATGATGATTATGTATTCTAACATCTATGAAGACAAAATAAATAAGTCATAATTCATGAATATTATCCTTAGATATCTTTATGACATCTTAAAATAAAAATATATAGATTTATAATGGAAAATATGGAATATATATACCAATCTATGAAACTTACACCTTCACTATCTCATCTTCACTAGACAGGTCATCTTGTGAACAACATAATAAATATTTTAATGATATAAAAAATATATATCCAATATTTAAATGTGTTATAGGTTTCCAAAAATAACTCTGTGTAATTATATCCATTCCCAATCCATGACAACTCATCCCTAATCTTATTGCCTGGTTTTTCTCATTGTCTTCACTATTTGACTTTTTACCAATAGGTCAAATTCCATGATCATTTTATCATATTTTAGGTTTTAAACCTACTAATAAAATACCATGATAATAATATATATTTATATAGCTTTAACCTCCATTCATTATGTAACTTTGACTCACTCAACCCCACCTGTTATATAGTATTTTTGAGAAATAAGGGGTTTCCTATAGCTTCTACTTACTCTTCTGACAAACCAATTCCACATAGATGTACTTGGGAGATTATATACGATATAAAATCATAAAAATAGATCATAAAATCAATTATTATCCATTTCTAACAAACTATTCCATATTGGGTCTTTATAAGGGTTTTAGGAGGGTTTTAGATTAGTTTGCATTATTAACGTTTGTTCATAAAACTCTACCTCTAAAACTAAATCATAATGATTTTAAAAAAAAATTAAGACAATTTTACATCTCTCCCTAATATCTCATCTTCCTATTCAATATTCACACATGCCAATAAGGTGAAAAAATCCTTCTTGGGTATTCATCTCTTCATTCTGCACATACAAGGACCTTTAAATTAATTTTCATATTTTCTACTTAAACTTAGGATCTCAAATTTCATAAACATACTTTAAAAATCATGTAACACCACAATCCATGATCACGTTTCTAATCATGCTACCTCATTCTACCACCTAGGGTCTTAAGTCTAGGTCTTTGAGAAGACCACTAAAGAAGAACTTACCCCTTTGGCTCACTATGAAAGTCATGTGACTAAAAAAACACCTTTATATCATTTTTTAACACTACATTGTAAAAATTAAAGATAATACACATTCATATCACCACCATAATGCTTCTATAAGCTATATCCATGCTTAATAACTAGTTTATAAAATATACCTATTGGGCACTATACCACTTTGAGATCTCCAAGACACCTTATGAGGGTTAATACTCACCTATATACATTTGATATAGGATCTAAAACATTTCCCATCATTATCCTTTGACCTAGTCTCTTTAAACCATATAGGTCACTATCCAAGATTGAACTATCCTTATTGAACACATAAGACATGAATACAATCTCTCCATTTAAACTCATGAAGCTATAAATACATTTACCAAAGACATGAAACTTACACTACATCTAATAAATCTACATACTTGTAATCACTCATTTCAACATAACTCACTATGCTTCACAAGACACTCCATTGGATCATTCAAAACCACGCTATCAAGCTCATATAATCAACCTCATACAAATGACCATAGCCACATTATTATGAACCAAACCTTGACCTTAAACTTAATTTTACATCAATTACCTAAAGAATATGAAATCAAAGACAACTCTCACCTTAATGATCCTTCTTTGTATCAATGATAGTAGACAAACACATGACATCAATGACAACTTTTAACAATCTCCCTTTTTGTAATTGATGGAAAACCACAAATGAAATAATCATTCTCAAACTATAATACTCTCAACAAGCTGCTTCTCTCTCAAACTGAATTATTTCATCAAGAACTTTCTCCCCATGAAGTTTTACCATCAATAACTTTATCCCCATTTTACATTAATGACAAAGGGTCATATACACTCTCACAAGGTCATCCACACATAGTCCACTGATCCTTTGACTTGAATACTCATAGAACCATCAAGCTCCCCTTTTTTCCATACATACTTATCTTCAATATTCTCAAGCCATCATGGCTTAAATCACTTCATAGCATCTTCATGGAAACACAGTCAAATAGGTCTGTGAGAAAAAGCTAGTCTCTATAAGACATTTGACATACTTTCTTTCCTTCAAGAAAATAAATACAAGTTACCAAAATAACTAAACCCATGAAACATGACCCTAATGTCATATTCAAAATCCTAGACCATTACAATTTTTTAAAATACTCTTCATATTTACTCAATGAATCAAATCAGTATACATAGTCAAGACCCTATTTATGAAAACTCAAAACATTTGTTATTCTTAGATTACTAAATGTATTCAAAGCACTTAAAATATTTCAACTTACTCTTTAGATCATCTCTAGTCCTTGAATATTATGGACAATACCTCTACCAATTATGGCATTGGTCTTATAGACCAATAAATAACTCTCATAAGCTTTTATTCTAATTTTTATTTTTTGAGCATTAACTAGAGCTCAGGCATATATTGCAAGTATGATAATTTTTGAAGAAAACTTCTCATTTAAGAGACCTAAGTTATCTCCCCATAACTCCATGTTTCACCTTTTCTATATGCATTTATGATGAATACATTATCATCCATATGAGCAACATTTTTTCCTTACATGACTTCATATCTCCCAAGCATATCTTTGCACCAATCCTCAAAATAATTATGATTACAAACACATGGATCATCATACATATGATGTCATAAAACTAATTTTGAATATACATAAAGAAACTCTAAAAAATGACCATATCAATTTCACAAACAAACTTTGCATACCTCTCAGTTTTGTTCAAATAACCATCTTGCACCTATATATGTCTTGATGCCACCTAGATGATACCTTCTTCTTAGATACTTTTTCTCTATACCAATACCTCAAACTTAATGAACACATTTATAACAACTTGTCTAATCTAACTATAACATTACACTAACTTACATGCTTTTACACTACCCATCATGCTTCAATAGACCTAACAAGTTCTAGGACTAGCTCTAGGTACAAAATTAAATTGAGAAACACATTCCTTATATCATGATATTTTACCATTTATACCAAATTAGAATTCCTCTAACGTCCTTAAGAACATCTTCAAAGAAATATTAACTATTTCAAACCAATCCTCCCATTGTCTCATCATGCAGTCCTCTATGTAAACCTCAACCATGACCTAGATAATAAAAACAACTAGACTTCTTAGTTTTATTCAAATTCTCTCCTTTTTACTAATAATTATGAAAAAACCTTTATTTTCATGCAATGTCTACCAAGAATCAATAATCATCCACCAATATTTCTTCTTCCATAAGCTGATAAACATATTGATCTTGAAACTCACCTTCACAAGCTTATCCTTCATGGACCTCTTTCTTACTCAAGGCAAGAAAATTCTCTCCTAGGTCACTTTAAAATATATACATTTCATATAAATATATATAACACAAATTCTCATACCTATAGGCCAAGGAAATATCTCTTGCACACCATGTCAAGACTCCTCATAAACTAAACAACACAACTATACAATCATCTATTTGATCTTATATGATCACCTTTAAGCTATCAAGACTTATCCAAAGGAAATTATATAATAAAACTTATTATAATAAATAACACTAAGAGGGGGGTTGAGTCATCTTCTTAAAAAAAGATTTTCTTTCCACTTAACATTCATTAACCTTTCAAAATAATATAGTTATGAAGGAATGCATAGATAAGTAACCACATAAACATGAAGTAATATATCAACACATGAAAACAAGAGATATGTGGGAAAAAATAATGGGGTATAGAACAGACTAAATCATATATTATATTATATTAATATAAGTAATGGATCAATATTTAGTGAGGCAACAACCCCACAAGGAGGACCAACCCCTCACTAGTCAAGCACCAACACAACTAGGCCCTTAGCAAGATACAATTTACAAGGAGGAACCACCCCTATAAGCGAGTCAAAATTAACTAATCCACTTAAATAACACTTATAAAAACACCAATATTATAATTTAGTACTCATTCCTTCTTAACAAATCACCAACTCAGCCAAGACCAACGTGATCACCTCAAGATACCTTGTTACTCAACCAACATATGGTGAACTCTTATTTAACTCTATATCTTATCTATTTCAATTAAAATCACTATAATAAATTATGAAAACATATTTGATTTATCTATAATATTATCTCAAAATATAATCAAAAACATTCATCTATTCTCAACCTTCTATCCCTCTCAGAACAACCTATTAGACTTCCTCACTTAACATGCCTCTTACTAGGCTTATTAGGTCAACTGAACTTGACATCCACATGCATAAAATATATAATATACTCATCATTTTATACATCCATTATTATTATGATCTGTTATACCTCATTATTTCTCACCAAATACCCTCTTCTTCTCTCATTAGGGTCTTATCAACAACACACACAATTAGGCCAATTAGGCCTTGTATAAATACAAATCACTAGGTCACTCACATTATTGGTCGACCAAGATAATAATACATTAAGTTAAGACACAAATTTTTTTTAATACATGTTACAAACAATAAATAATCAATTTTTTTTCACCATTAGGTTGGCCACACTCACTTAGACCTCTTTCTTCTTTTAGGCCTACTTAGAGACCTAATTATAATTAGGTATATCCTTTCCATGAAAAAAAATAAACCTTTATAGCCCATATCACCTTCAAAAAATAAATTTAACCTTTAAAACACTTATCTATAAACCTCAAATAAACTTTTCCATTCTCAATAATTCATAAATCCTTTTCCTACACCTTAAAGTCACCATTAGGCCTTAAAGACCTATTAGGCCTAATTACCCTCAAAAACATTATCTACGGAAGATCAAGATCATAAAACCTATTAAAACACATTATAAGAATAAAAATAAATGTGTATTTTAAACTTAATGACCTTAGGGTCATCATAAAACCCATTAGAATCCATCACTCATGCTCTAAAGACTCTAGAACATCTCATCAAAAACCTTACTCAGAACTATCAATTTGCTCAGAATCTAGTCATTAGTAATTTGGTCTCAAGCATCATCATAAAAATATTTGAAAAATTAAAATTATATGTATAATATCCCATGGAATATATAATACATGACACCAATCTTGGTATACTTCAAAAATAGGCATAATGACACAGAAACATCAATCTCACTAACACATAGAAAACTACCAAAGAACTTGAAAACACATCCTTGATGAATGTTATTTTTAACTCCTGTAAGGACACTTAAAATAATTATTATGAAAATTAATAGTTTTTTATGTGATTTATATATCATCCTCCAATAGATATATCAAAATATCTAGTGTCAATTATTGGTCTTGCAGACCAATTTGTTGACCTTCTCTTTCATAGTCT